>VWZV01003214.1:599376-642494 GCA_013397155.1 Irena cyanogastra | reverse complement strand
GTATGACAAGATTTTATAAAACATAGCCAAGTCCTGTTTATATGAATGGACCTCACATCTACAGTGATCGTTTTATAAACAATGAAAATTCTACCCCAGTAAAGAGATCTGCCCATACAAAATATATGATAGGATAAACAGCTATATTACTAAATATATTTTCCCAGTTTGATTTATCTTACTGACTTTGAACCCTTAATGCTTCAGAGAATATAATGGCAGTTTTTTTAGCCTCTTTTCACCAAAAATCCAAATTTAGCACAGTGTATTTATGGTATTTATCATGCACCATTTGTCATTTTTATGCTTTTTTGGAAATAATTCTAAATATGAATGAAACATAGCAAATTAATAAATTATTATCCTAAGTAAACACCTGCAATAAAATATCCAAATTCCCCTTACGCAGAGCTGGCCATATACACTTCTTTGCATTTATCAATGATCCATTTAAGCAAAAGGCTTATCTAGCTGAAGAATATGGAATAGCTCAAAAAAAAAAAAAAAAAACCAGAGGAAAAAATTGTCCAAACCACTACGTGTGCAAAAAAAGACTAAGTTGCAAGTAAACTTGCTTCAGTAATTCACAGAACTGTAGAATGGCCTGGGCTGAAAAGGACCTTAAAGTGACCTTAAAGATCATCTAGTTCCAAACAATTTAATGGGCAGGGACACCTTGTACCCCCATCCAACCTGGCCTTGAACACTCAGGGAAGGGGCATCCACAACCTCTTTCAGTTTCAAGTTATTACCCTGTGTTCTACCAATAAATTTTATTTATAGACCATTATTGCATATACAATCAATAAAGTATATTAACAGAAGTACTTACCAAGGATTTATATTTCCTTTCCAGAAGCCTAAATACCACTCTTCTGCTGTAATATGCATGCTTGAATGACAAAGAAGATGTAATGTCAACTACAAAGAAATGTTCTGTTTTTTAACTAAAAAGCAGAAATTATGTCTGATTCTGTTCTAGTAGGGATTCCATATACAGTACATATTCAATGTATTGAACTCCAGCTCAAGTAAGCCAGTATCATACTCAACTGAGACTTTTGTTTGCAGTACATTTATGACAAAAAAAACCCTACACCATTAGGAAAAAAGTGCAGTAGAACATGTAGTTAAAACAGAAAACCAGTAAGCGCATTGAAATGCTAAACTGCACATTATGACATTGCCAAGGAAATCCTAAATTGTAAGTTTATATATGGTAGGCTGGAAAAAGCTCTAATATCCACTGAAATTAGCAAGTTGTGTGTAGTGTGTTATGTATATAACTGTTCTTTCATGCTCATCACTTCTTCCAAAAAAATACTTACATCTTTTGATGGTTGTCAGTCCTACCAGAGGGAGTGAAGACACGAAGCACAGGAAATACTCAGAAATTTAATGGAAACAAGTAACTGAACAGAAATTGAGTGGAGAGTAATACTGAAAAGCAGTGGACATAAAAGTCTAAAAAAACTGCACTTCATTAATTACAGTTCTCAGTATGGGTTGTTACAGGACACAATAGGTCCATGATGTCAGAACTGTAACTTTTCAAAATAAATGTCTTACATGAACAAGTTATGTGTTGTTGGGTTGCAGGTTATTTGCTTACCGTCCATTTCTTGAACCACACTGCTTTGATATCTAGCAGAGCCAAGAAGTGCATTGGACTCAAGAAATCTGGAGAGGCAGGATGATTAGGCTTGTGTTTTAATGACAAAAGTGACAAGGTACTCTCCACTACTTCTTCCATGTACCTTATGACACAAATAGGAAAAAAATGGACAGGAAATAAAAAAAAATCACTCAAGTCCTTCCACCAGTAATACTCAAGAACAATCTTCTCATAAAACACTGTTCAAATAAACCATAAATACCAACAGCATTATCTTTAACTTGACCTTGTATGGGCATTAATTCTTCATAATACCATGAATAAAACTAATATGCATCTATAGTCTCCAAAGTTATTACATCATCTAAGTGTATTACACTTGCATCCAAATTATTTTTTGTTCAAAAGTACTTACAATAGTCCGAAATCTAAGTAAACAGCTTAATATGATTACAACTATGCCATTTCCTCATTTTACTTTTCCCACTCTCTACTTTTATTCCCCCTGTTGTCACTGACTAGCCACTGTGTATCCTATACTCAAGCCTTTGCTAAAATTACATGCATCTTATTTTATGTCAATAACTATCAAATTAAGGAACAGTTACAGGGTTTTGAAGCGACATACTTTTCTGGATGTCGAATCCAGGCAGATGGTGCTTCTTTTTGGTACTCATTTAAAAGGCGAACCTGAAAACACAATTATTAAAATTAAGAAATAATTCATGCATAATGTTTCAATATTGATAGAAAAGGTGCAGAAAGTTCATTTATACCTTTTTAAGTAAACGATTTACATCTGAGTTAGATACATCCAGACCAGCTGAAATATGAAGAGAATATTCTCCAGAAAGAAAGTATAACTCCAAGTGTCTTGCTAAAAAAAAAAGAGAAGCCAAACAACAAAAAAACACTCCACCTCCATGACAACAGACAAAACAGACTGTCTTATACAGTCTTCATTATAAAATTTGACTTTTTAAAATGTACACAACCCATGAAGTTTGAAATGTAATTAAATGCACGTACCTAAACTTGTATAGACATCTTTTGTCATATTAAATGGAGAAGAAGAAAATGTTTTTGCATAGAACCTAAGAATTTTCTCCTAAAGGTGAAAAAAGCAAGCACTGTATTAAATAGTCATTAACTGTGTATTATAATTGCAAAATAATCAATATATAATTATTCTTACTATTACATATTATTCATCTAGACATTATGCAGATGTTAAGCGTGTTCTATAAAAATACAGTTTCTGATCACAGAAATCTCTAGTTCAAAGGAAATTTTATTCAAATACAGCACCAATGCAAAGCTTCACGGAGTTATAAAGCAGACCAAGGAGCATTACTTTTCCATTAAGAATAAGTATCTTGTAATTATAACTGTTTTAAAAGAAACCGTAGAACTCAAGTGAAAGAGAAATATATGACAGCAGCTGGAGCAACTTTCCTATTTGGTAATCGCTTTAAAATTTGAAGAACCAAAGAAGTTTAACTGACATCATAAATAATCTAAAAGCCATTTAAGCAGCTGTAATTTCTTTTCCTCATCACTGCCTGTGTCATATTACTATGCATCATTTTCTCATCATCGTGGGGCATAAACCTGACTTGAACAGGAAATATTAGCATGGCCTATTTTACAGAGCAGTTTTGTCCAGTATTTTTACGTGTATTTCTGCTAAAAGAAATTCAAACGTCTTCACTGCCATTAAAAGAAATGCAAATGACTACTTTGGTGTCTCAAAATTCTATTGAAAGCCTGTTGCAGTCCTTTAAACCAAAATTTACTGAAATCCTGTATTTCTGTTACTTCAAAAAATAGTTTATGTGATTCAAACACAAATAATAAAATGTCTTGAACCCTGCTGGACTAATTATAATATGTATGTAACTTCTTATGCCTCTTTGGTAGTCCTTTCATTGGATATAAATCTGATAATTAGATACAAAACATTCCCTTACACTGAATGTTGCATCAGGATCTGCCAGAGAGATGGTCAGATGCTTACGCAGACTTGGCCAACTCTCAGAGCTCAGGATATCAGAGGCAGGGGCCAAGCACAGCGTCTGCAAAGCTTCTTGGCGAACCTGGAGCAGTCAAAAAGATAAACAGCAAAAATCCATTCACAGCAACCTCTGAAATACGTAATTTACAAGTTAGAGGGAGAGAGGGAGGGAGGACGGAAGGAACAGAACCTGGCTGTAGAACAGATAAGGAATAACAAATACTTATCTTCTGCTATATTTTTTATGGTTATTTAGACAAAACACTACATCACTGAGTGGGGAAAAATGTGTGCATTCGAAGAAGTAATAAAATCATTTTAAATGGGTTTTCAATACTGGATGCAAGGTTTACGTTCTATTTTCTGCCTGTGACCACATAGGTTGCTACTGGGAAATACAGCTCTCTAAAGCTCTCAGTTAGGTGAAGCGGACACAGTTATTAGACATTGTGTTATACTGCTGAATCTTTATCAGCATTCTAATTAATTTCAAGTAACTTTTTTTCAATTCATAGACAACTTTTATCTCCAGAAATTTATTTCATCTTACTGAAAGAAGCTGTAGGACATTTTAATAACATTTAATAGCATCAGACTTATTACCTGGTTTTGTAATTAAAAAAAATGGTTTCTACCATGTCTTACCTACCATGCCTTTTTCAACTGCCAGACAAGCCCCAACAAGTCTTATCAAGACAGCACACTCAAACTGGTATTTCTCCAAGCTTCAAAAATACCAGCAGCTGGTGCTGGTTGTTGGTTAGAGACACAAATTAGTACTGCCACTGACACAACAGCAAACCTAACTCGGATTTACATTTTCCATTTGGCAGCAGGTTCTTGGCAAATCAGCAGGCATCTCTCTCTTCTGACAGGGGTAACTCAAAGGGCAACAGAGAAGTTACCAAGAAGGGCAAGCGACATCTATGTAGGACAAATAATGTTCCCTATTTATTTATCATGGAACAACTCTTTTTTGAACTAAAAATGCCAATCTGTAGCACACAGATCTCTAAAAAAAAATACATACTTGCTGCAACACTAGTTTTTGAACCAGATGGTTACAAACAATGAAATATTGCTGCACTGCAGAGTACTTTCTGCACTGAAGGTTAAGATAGATGAACCAACAAAGACAAGTTTCCACTTAGGAACTCTTAGGTACATACAGGCTGCTCTACAATATGCCATAAACATTCATTTGTACTAACATTTCATTTCTGCTTTTAAACTTACTTCCTTGGGCTGACTAGGGTCAAGCTTTTCTGTGAGCAGCTGCAATTGCTCTTGACTCATGAATGCATAACTCTGTAATGCACATTATAAAATGATCATTAGTATATTTCATTAAACTGAACAGCAGAAGATTAAAATCATCAGTCTGATACCTAATTTACTTTTAATAATTAGGACTTCAACATTTATACTAATTTTACTTAAAGTCAACATTCCAAATGTTTTCTGTTCTTTGCTGAAAGTTAAACTTAGCATAATGAAATCACTATGACTTATTTTGTTTGCTCTACTTCAAAGTTTTCTGTATCTTCAAAAAAAAATCCCTTATAATAACTTATTCAAGAATGAATGCAGCAAGAAATGTAGTGTAGTACAGTAATCTGGAAATGAACTGCATGTTATCTGGCTTCTAAAGTAACATCACAGAAGTTAGACAATGTACTGATTTTATCTTTATCTTTCTACACCACACTCAGATAGGTACTCTGGAGCATATGGGCATCATATTGATCTCATCTAGGATATGATACCTAAAGTAGCTTGTATAAACTTATTACTTAAAACTGAAAGAAAAGCAAATTTGGTCTTAAGATATAACAAAGATGGGAAAAATTAATCTTTCTCTAACTCCTCTGACAGAAACTTAACAATTTTGCAGTATCATGCTTATTTCATAACATAGAGACAAAACCCATTGTACTTGGTTGAAGGAGGAGTCACTGTCAGAACAGTTGTCTGTGTAATAGCCGCTCTGACGTTCTTTCTTTGCTTTACTAGCCAGCTCCTTATCATGCATCCGATCTTCTTCAAACTTGTTAATCAAAGATTCTACCACAACCATCATGACATTCTTCAAGGCGTGTATCATTTCTCTGTATCTTCAAAGCAAAGAGGATTTTAATATATAAGGACATAAAAATTACTATGTAAAAAAAAGAAAAGAAATCGCTACATCATGAATAACTGAATATGACATAATGCTATTGGACTTCAACTCACCGAATTTACAGAAATTAACGAATACCAAATCCAAATCGAGCAAGGAAACGTGTATGTACCTTACATGTTCCAGTTAACGTTGTTTTAAAATCACAATAAAACTCCCTTTTTTCCCTTCCAGAACCATTCAATGAATACCACTATCATAATTCTATTTTGGGATGTTCTTAAGAAAGAACAACATGAGTCCACCAAAAAGAAGGATCTGTCCCTGGGAAAACAGGCCAGTTCTCATGCTTGTTACTGTTTGTTTCTTGTAGTTCAACATTCAATTTTTCTTTTGCTATAAACCTTGAGCAGAACCAGTAGAAGAGAACATATCACCGTGATTCAAGATCTTGAGTACAGGTCATGCACAGAAAATAATTTTCTTTCAACAAAACTAGGGTTTT
Organism: Irena cyanogastra; assembly: GCA_013397155.1. Lineage (NCBI taxonomy): Eukaryota > Metazoa > Chordata > Aves > Passeriformes > Irenidae > Irena > Irena cyanogastra. Next base: position 636,238 of record VWZV01003214.1, on the reverse strand, counting down.
TCTAACTTCCATAAATTGAAAAACAATATCCACAGAGAAGCAATTAAAAAAAAATTGTAAAACACTGATGTTTTATTTCAAATTATTTTTTACTTTAATGCTACAATTATTTATTTTAGAGTCAAAGATACAGATTAACACATTGTGATATATTATCCTCCTACATGTCAAAATTAAAAATATAAGATACATAGTTCATTGGAGTTCCTTCTATCAATTTTCATATGCACAAAACCCTAAGTTTCTGATCCTTGAAACAAAATGATACAAACAGCATAATCTGAAAAATGGTCATCCTAACATCTGTTTTCCTATTTTCTTATTTTGCAACACATAAAAATGACCACTGATGCTAAAATCCTAAATACCTCGAAAATTTCACATATTTGCTACCTGTATTTTTTATGCAGTTGTTCTCAACCTTAATTCCAGGATGAGAAAAAGCATGACAAATTGCAATACAGGGCAGCAATATCTGAATTTCTTAGCACTGATTCTGGTTACAGGTTCAAAATTGTTATTGGTACAGATCTTATTTTTTCAAAACACGTTATGGAAAAGCAAAAGGAAGACTAAGAAAAGGAGAAATAGAGATGTGAATTACAAGTATATACTCACTCTTTCGATTCACGGGCCTTCTTAGTAAGGTGTTGGACAAGTGTGTCATAGCCAGATATTTCACCCTGATTTTGAGCAGAGGTACATTTTTCTGTTTCTTCTTCAATCACAGGTCCCACAGTATTTTTTATGTATTGTCTAAGGTATTTCACAAACTCATAGCTGCAAGAAATATGCAAAATTGTTATATCTCCTTCAATCCACCATGAAACATTTTCAACATTATATCAACAACTACTATCTTCTCTCCCAGAAGATCTGTTACTCCGAGGTAAGAGTTTATGACTTGCATAGAAATAAACTTCAGGAGTGTAAAATAACACGTTACAGTCTGATTGTCTTCAATATGGTCATTATCAGTATATTGTAGGAAGAAACAATACCAAATAGAAGAAACAAAACCAATAGTTAGTTTACCAAAATGCACATTTTCACTTTGTGCTTCTTTTGAAAGTAAAAATCCACTCAGACAAAAGGTAAAGGTTTTGTAGACAAAAACAAAGAGTATCAAGAAATTTCAAATTCCAAAAGAAACATTCCTTGTACCACTCTGAACACGTCTTAGAGTATAAACTGTCCGGTAATATTTTTTATGCATTCTACATACAAAATTAGAAAATACACAGAAAACACACTTTATAAATTAGAGCATTTGAAAACACCTATGGCCTATGAAATTCTATGTGTCATGACAACACACAGATCTCAGTCAAACTGACAAAACAGCTGTCTGCAATTACAGAAACATATCAAGTTCAAGGATTCACCACTTTGCAGTCTTACGATCAGATACCCACAGACACTTGCTAACAGAAAGGAATAATCAGAGGGAGATGTGAAACTAAAGCCTCTCCCTGGGTCCTCCACCTTCATTTTAGCTATAGAAATTGCTAAGGAGTACTGCTCAGAATAAATCAACTTTTCCTTTTGGGTAGTTTTGTGACTTGTATAAAAACAGAAATACACAAAAAAGTAATCATATAGTAACAATAGATGCATAATTTTATTTTCATTGTATCAAAAGTAGGTGTGTAACTACGTCATGTTAACTTGGATAAAAAAAACCAAAAACACAAACAACAAAGCACACAAAATTGTATCATGATATTTCCTCACTGGATTGCCTACCTCAGGCTCCATCAGGTATGCCAGTATTTTTCTTTTCCCCTACCTTTCCATTCTTGTTCTCAGCGAAAGTAATAGAAATATAACTCAAGAAAAGTGCAAAATATGTTAATTTCTATTTTCATTTGTGATATTGCACACAACTCTCCACTGCTTGAAAGCTTTCATCAAACTGTCTCTCCCTTTTGTTTTATAAGGGCAACACTTCCAGGGTATATGTTTTTGCAGTGACTCCTTCACTCTGAAATACAGAGTAACCACACCACTACTTTTACGTCTGAGGTTCTAGCCTTCATCTCCTGCATTATTCTTCCACCTTAGACACGTTTTGTAACAATTATGCATTTCAGCAATGACAGTACAACTTCTTCACAAGCAGAATCAATTCAGACTGATCTGGTAGGACTTACAAAGGAATCACACTTGGGGTGATGTCAAAAACACCTCTAATGTAACAGAAAACATGCTACTTATGTAGTTTGAAATCCTGTTGTCTACTACTGCAAAGAAGTTTTGTACTTGATTCAATCTTCCTTTTTATTAGCTTTCTGAGGATCCTGCATTTCTGTCTTTTCTACATCAAAGTGGGAACAAAGGGTAAAGTAAGGCCTCAAAATTTGGTAAAATTACTGTGTCAAAATAAGCATGAGGAAGAAGCAGCACTGCTCAAAATGCTGAGCTGAACTAGAGCACTGGACAGTCCAAAAGCACACACTACTAATAACAGAGCTTGCAATCTGGATGGATAGGTTAAGGAGAAAGTTTCTTAATGGCCTCACTTATAAATGACCATATGACCTCTCTAACTTTCCACGAAAACCAGTCTGTACTGCTAAGGGTCACAAACAAGACAAGAACACCTCCAGAAATATTGCAGCACCAGATAGTAATCTTCATGTTCTGAATTTAAAGATCGCTTGATTTTCCATTAAATGTAAATTAAAACTGTTCTCATGAAAAGGAAGTATCTTCAGGATCATCAATTTTCTAACATACAAGAAAGAGTAATGGATGTCAAGGTTTCACTGCTGCAAAAGGAAAAGCTATATAGGCATTGCTTCAACCACTTACCGACTCTACTCCCCCAATCTGGGTATTCTATTAGGTTCTCAGGAAAAAAATGACAGGTTTTTTTTTGAGATTTATTGTATATATCTTCTCTAAATATTTTTTTCTTTCAGAATTACATGTCTTTCAACTTTGACATGTTTACAACCAAATTCTTTTACTCTCGTGCTTGTCACCCAGCAATCTACTACTCAAAATTCACAAGAGTACAAGCAACAGTGTAATCCAACACATTTGCAACAAAAACTAAAACTGAGCTAAAGAGTGTTTTAAAGACTCTTCAGAACACATGCAAGTGTCAAGATTTTAAAATTACAGCGAAATTTTAGAAAAACCCTAGTTCTATTTTGTTTACTTACTTTTACCTAACTCCTCCCACTGACAAAGGAATGGTAATACCTAGGTAAATTTAAGAGAATGTAAATAGTGCCACTTCTGAAAAAAACTGATAGGGAGCCAGCTTTCTCAGAAGAAGTTAGGTCACAGAGCTGTTTCTTGTTAAAACATCTTCAGGTCACTTCATCCTGATATTCTATTGGCTTGTCATAAAATGTGTACTAAAAATCTCCCATGTAGTAAAAAAATAATCAAGTTATAACATTATGGAAAGGAAAGAGGAGCGTGGGATCTGGAAATCTAGACAGCATGTGAGGTCACACTGTCAAATCTGATTTAACAGACGTGTGATGGGAATACATTTCTGTTTTACTTAAAATAAAAATTAAAAGAATGATTGGAATAGACAGATAAGATGGACATGTTCAATAATATAGGCCAGAGAGAACAATCAAATATGGAAGCTGAATGGCCCTCTGAAAAGTACTCCATTTTTAAAAACAAGACTCTGCAGTCTAGCAGATGTCAAATACACCAAGTCTTCAGTGACTACTTCTTCTATCTCCTTTTCATGCGTGCACATGCATCAGAGTTTTGTAAATTCCTCTCTCCAAACAGCTCATGAACTACTACTACTGTAAAAATATATCAGCAAGAGTGGATGGGAAAAAAGCAAACCAAGAAAATGCCAACATTAATTTTATTCTTTAAATTAGCATCATCTGAGAGTTGATTAGTGACAGGAATAGCTATATATGTATAAATACACACACATTTACAAAGCAATATAGAGTGTAGACATTTCCCAGGAACAGTACAGTTTAACACACACTAACTTCTTCAAAAGACTAAAAATAGCAAAAAATATTTTTACTTGTGAAAATTCTCATCTGTTTCCTCCAAATGCAAGAGAATTTCTTCTGCACATTCTACTGATGGGGCTCCAGTGATTTTTTCCTTCACACTCTGCAGCAACTGTCTTAGCATAGACTGTAATAGAGCTTCATCTTCACTGGTAAAGTGAGACATCTGTAGAAAACAAATAGAAGAATAAAAAACTCTCATTGCTTTGCTTTTCCTCAAGATGCTAAGAAAAGTACAAATCCCTTAAATTGCCACTTTTTTACTGCTATCAACAGGATTTTCTATCAAAAGACACAATCATGGACAGGAAATATTTGATAGAGCTTATCTTCAGACAAACTGAAAACAAAACAATCAAATCAGTTTTACTAAAACTCCTGATTGTAGCATAATATTCTTAATACTACATTATTACATTAAGAAAAGCTTGAATATTCCTATTTGTACTTGCCCATGATAGACACAAGACCAATGGTAAGCTAAAAAAATAAAAAGGAGGGAAGGGTTTACAGATGTAATGACTGTATAAGAAAACTTTATAGTCTCTCACCTGCTTCTCATCCACTATTACTACCCAGTTCTGACTTTAGAATCCCTCTATGCAGAGCTATTGCTGTGACTGAAAGTGCTGTCAGCTTTTGCAAGGACCAGGTGGAATTATCACAACAGTTTAATTGCCCTGTGCTAATCAACAGCAGTGACCTGACAGAGTCCTGTCAAATTAAACAGAAACTGCTGGGAAAAACTGAGGGGAGAAGAAGCAGTGAGAAAATGGAAACATCTGCCAAGTCCAGAAGACAGTCAGTTAAATTTTCAAGAGCTGCAAAAAAAATACACAAGCTCATTTTTGATCTTGATTAATCAATGGCTTAAAAATCTTTATATGCTATGGAAGACTTTCAAATCTCAGTGGCAGTTTTAGCTTATATATTTCTAGCCTATTTAAGGAAAAAATACTTAGAGATACATGACTTTTCTGAATTAAAAATTAAGGACTCTCTAATCCCTGTGAATAAACAATACACACACACCTGGAAGAGACAATATAGCAAAGTATCAGATAGTATCAATCAGAGGGGAAAAAAAAAAAGGCCATATAACACCAGGGGGAAGAGTTATCTTTTATGAGAGGTAATAGTTCATTAAGGTAACACTCTTCTGTGGTAAGTAGCACAGTTGCTGAACATTTTACTTTGATCTATCATTATTCAATATTAACTCAATAATCTTATCAGAAATTTCATAAAGCTAAACTCAGACCAAACAAACACCCCAAATCCCTTGCAATAATCTTAACTCATTGATTTGCAGCCCTCTTTTTCTTGTAGAATCTCAAGATATTTAATCAAAGTCAGTGTACTTTTAGGTCATCTGACAATATCCTAACCCCCTGGGGGAAAAAAAATCACCAAGTATTTTGGTATAACTAGGCATACTCGCTGGCATTCAGGGCAGAGCCCTGCTCAGGTTATTCATAAAGAGAAATCACGAGAATATTGCAGCTTCAGTTTGCCTTCAAAAGTCTTACCTGACCTATGTAATCATTTAGAAAGATACATATCATACATTTCATTTGCAAAGTTTGCGGTTTGTTGTGCTTGGCTTTTTGGTGGTTGTTGCTTTGGGGGTTATTTCCCAGCAGGCATATCCCCTGCTCAGTTTCCAAGCAACATTTAAACGGTCGTTTTCTCTCTAAATTATAACTTTACCCAAAGCCCAGTTCGGGCAGTCTATTCAAGGTCCCAGCACGATCGCCAATGCAAATCCTGCCCCACAACTCAGGCAACGATCCAGAAGCGGCCTGTTGTTGCCGGTATTTATCCTTACACAAACCTTCGCCTGGGCAGGGAGGCAATTTTAGCAACAAACGGAGGAGAGCAGCTCCCAGAACGCGAACAGTACGAGAATCCGTGCTCATTCTGGCGCTTTACAGCCCGTCCTTCGGCTGCGCACCAAGGCTGGGCGGCAGCCAGGATCCCGGGACAACCCATGCACGGGGAGAGGAGCCGCTCTGCTCCCAAGCGTCGGGAGAGGCTACGCCTGCCTAGGTGCTTCCCTATCGCACCTCGGATGCGCTCGCCCCGCGCACCCGCTCAGCTCCGCCACGCTCCCCCTCGCCCCAGGAGCGCCGCATTCCCAGCCCCTGCCCGCATCCCGCGCCGCTGCCCGGCCCGCCGGGATTCACCTCGGGCAGCCGCGGCCCTTGGCAACCGCGGCGCCGCCGCCGAGTCTCGCCGGGCCCTGGAAACATCGCGAGAGGCCGCGTGGGCCGCCCGCGCCCCGCCCGCGCGGGGTGGTGCTGTTGCGGTGGCGGCCGCCGTGAGGGCTCTGCCCGGGGAGCGCCGCTCCGCCGCCGGTGGGTTTGTTTGCCCATACGGGCAACCCCAGCGCAGCTCAGGAACACTCAGCGCTTCCTGGCTTCAGGCTCCTGTCTGTTCAGCGCAGGGTGGTGGCCCCCAGGTTCCCACTGAAATCAAAGGAATACAGTCATGCCGTTATTCCCAATTTACATCGGTAGAGGAGCAGGTTGTCTCTGTAAATGAAATAATGAAAGGCAAGGAATTTTTCAGTCCTCTTTAACTCTCCATTCCCTCCTGTGATGAAGGAAATACTACAAAAATATCAAAAAGTGTTTTTTCTCCAACAAATAAATGCATAACACAAAACCAGCAAAAGCAGTTTGATATGAAATTATTTCTGTTAGGTCAGCTATAATAAACCAGGATTTGGTTACCGTAAACCCTCATAATGATGTTTTTCAGTGCTTTCAAACAAGGTGTTAAATAGTGAAAGGATTATTATCCTTTCCTCCTACATTTTTCTAATGATTCTGATGTTGGGTGATGCTAATCTTCCATGATGATGTGTCCTTTAAATAATAGTCTTCCATGTAATGCTAACAGTCTATGAGGACTTGTTCCCTTAACTGGACCTGTAACCCCTTCAGTTAACAGAGCTCTACTTAGTTGTGGGGATCCACTTGGACAGTAGAATTAAGCTTGTAAACTGCAGTATTTCTATTGAAAAGGGACGATTCAGGAGCAATGCAAACCTCTCTTACTGCTGGCTCTCCTAAACCAGATTTTGATCGTTTGCTACAAAGTTTCTGTGATACCTTTAAAAGTGAGCTCTTTAGTGTTTGGACGTGGCCAGTGCACTCAGGTACCCACAAGATAAAATTGGAAAAATTGTCTGCTTACTACTGCTTGCAAAGGAGCTCCAGTAAACTGACTAGAGTCCTGACTAGAGTTAGCTTGGCCATGCACTTTCCCCATCTTCTAAGTGTACTATTTGGAATGGGCTACGAGTTACAGCAGCTTATTCCACATACATGCCAGGCTCTTCCTTGACAGGCAACAGAATGGTTTGCTTTTCTGTCCTCATACCAACTGAGAGGTGCAGAGGTGCAACACTCCTAATTCCTTTATCACTTCACAAGCACTGTTTCAAGTGACAGCATCTCAGTTTCATAGCTGATAAGGAATAGGAAAAAAATCAATGTACAAAGTGTTCAGCATCCATAGTCCTTACTGAAAAAGCCTCCACTTTAACAGGCCTTTCTTATCTTATAAAAATCCTTATAAGAAAAGTTGCCCTTGTAGTGGCATCACAGAAAGATGTCCTCATGATGCCTGCAGTGTTCCTGAAATCCTTCTATTCCTTTCTACCCTCTCCCACCTTATGTATTGCATCCAGCTTCTTTAGCCACATTTTGCAGCCATTGGAACCTGCAGCCCTTCCTTGTGAGCAAAGCTGGCACACCTCAGATGCCATTGGCCATGATTATTAGGACACATCCAAGCAGATGCCCTCTGAGGGTGATGCTCCAGAGTGAAGAACACCATTCTGAAGTACAGTCTGTTTACATGGATGGATGTCTGTCACATGAGAGAGGTTGCAATCACTGAAATTGCTCATGTGGATTTCACGCTGGTGAAATTCCACTCTTTCTTATTCTAGGACTCTAGAGAAATTCCACTCTCTCTTACTCCTTCTCCTAGGTAAAAATATTCCAGATGTTCTACCTCGGTTGTACAAACAGGAAAGCCTGGCTCCTAACCCTGGGTCAGGAAGGCATGAGATACAAATAACTCTTCATAAGATCTCAGCATTGTTAGAAAGTCACAGTGCTGACTTCTATAATTTTAGAAACTTAAAGGAAACTAAAAAATACACAAATTCTTAGAGTGTGTAGCATATAAGGTAACCAGAGTTTCAAGCTGTAAGACATTATAGGAATATGAGTATTTTAAGTATTATAGAGAAGTTTAATTTGATTGATATGGTTTTATCCCCATACCTTGAACAAGTCCCAAAATTTGAATTATCAGTTTATGCCAAATTTCTGTAAATTTAAAATATTTCTGCAGTGTCTTCAGTGTGGCAGACCAGAAAAAAAGGAAACTGTGAAAAACAGAGGAATCTTCTTTACAGTTGGTGGTAGTAGTGGAAATAGCTTGTGTTGGTGCTCATGTCATTCCAACCGGAATATAATTTCTCTCCTCTCTTTCTGCTCTTTCTGACTTTTCTCTTTTCCTTCACTGTAACTTCCCACAAGACTACTCTTTTTCTGGATGACACACAAAGGTGTGGAGAAATTTTGATTTTATGTAGTTGATGCACAGCTGTTAGTTTTTCCAAGACTCTACTTAAGACTTTCACCAACTCTGTATGTAGGTCCTAATAAAGGAATTGAGGTTTAAAAAACCCCAACTGGTTAAAAAAATTAGCATAGACAGTATCTCTTGAAATTCCAGTTTATCAGCCTTTCCTTGGCTAATACAGTTTTTTCAAAGGACTATATACCAAAGAATTAAAAGCGAAGGCAAACTCCATTTGCCTAAGACAAACCCAACCAAACCAAAACAAAAGTCATTTTCTATACTCCCATTTCAGAGCTAAATCAAGATCAGAAAGAGCCAAGGTGTCCTCACTTTAGAGTTTCGCAAACTGGGACTAAGATATGAAAAGGAAGAAATAAGTTAGGAAAGGAGAAATAAGCGTGAATTCTGGTTCTGGAGGTAGCAGAAGAAGTCTTCACCACCTTTCTGCACACTGACATCCCTTAACCAGTTCTTGAGACTCCAAATAAAAGATGAGGACACTTTATCAACCCTTGTGTGAATGCTGTGGCATTTGTTGCCCTCTCACATCACATTTATGGCAGTTACCCAAATATGGAGGAACAATGGACATGTTTTAAAACATCATTAGATCATAATCTAATCATAAATATCAAAAAGGAAACTGCTTAAAATATTACAGCTGATGGGAAAATCTTTTAAAATCATTTCCAAAGGAAATTTTCTGTTTTGGAGACCATCTGTCCTTTCCTCCCCGTGCACTCTGGGGAAATACTAACCCCTGGATAGATGTTTCCGTTAAAACAAACACTAAGGAACTGGTGGGCAAATGGTCACAAGAGTTGCAGGCTGGAGCACTTATGCTATCAGCTGCACTTAGAAGTCTTGTATTAAAACACATGCAAACAGAATTTATATCAGTTCCATAAGACAGAAAATGTGAAGTGTCCTGACAGGTTTGAAGTTACATCAGATGACTGTACATACCTGTTGAGAGCTAAGCTGGTATGAGATGCATGTAAACTATTACAGGAATCAAAATTAAATTGGGTCAGTTTGCTTATTTGGTGATTAAACTTCAGTTATGCTGACATCTCAGAAAGACTGAAGATCTTACTTTGCTGTTCCTGATCTCTTTTTTTCTGCAAAGTGAGAAACTGGCAGGAAATCAATAGGACTCTTGCATAACATTGTAAAGCACCAGCTCTGAACCAGCCTGTCCAATACCAATCAGCAATGTTATTGATTAAAAATGTAACTTAGTGGTTATATAGGTACTGATTTTTCCATCTGTCGTTTATGACGCAGTTTTCAATAGATGCTCTGCTTGCGGTTGTAAAACTAACTACTGGAACTGAGGTGATAAAATCTATACTGCAATACTAAGTAACTACCTCAAAGAATCAAAGACAAAATAAGCTTCAATGCTAATATACATATCCAAATGCCAATAAAATAATTTTCTGATCCACAACTTTCTTTTAGTGAAACTTCAAGGAGCCAAGGACGTGTGTTACTAGCTCTGACTGGCCTTAGGCAGATCTCTTAGCATCAGACCTAGGTCTTTATTGGAAATTGAGAATAATAAAATTATCTTTATATGCCATTATGAAAATTAATCTCAGAGAAGCACAACATAATAATCAAGTGGCATCGTAGATCATGACTTTATTTCCCATTTCTTTTCTAATTAATATTTTGGTCCTTTTTTATAATTTGTTTCCTGAAGGTGGCAGCAATATTCAGGAGTTGCGTGAATGTCTGACTTCTGAACCTATTGACCTGTAATACAGCGTTTCTTTAAATGTATTTGTATTTTATGGATATTAATAATATGCTTAAATAAAAATTTGATGATGTAGATGTTGTAGCTGTAGACATAGGATGTACAATATCACTAGAAAATATGAAGAAACTATGTTGACCTGGAGTGTTAGAATTGCTTCTTCTTTAGTATGATAAAAGTTCATAAACTAAAGGAGGATTCCTAAAGTATTAAATATTTTTAATTAACAATTTAGTGTTGCTTGCTATTAAAATTATCCATTTCATTGTCTTCATTGAAGCCTGTATTGTATGCCTTTTCTGAAGTGAACTCTAAGCTAATTTGTGGACACTATATTAGCAGTTCAAAACATTACGAATGTTATGTGTGATCACTGAAGGAAGATTATAGCATGTCTGTAGGATTTCTTTCAGTTCCTTTCCTCCATTTGATCTTAATAATTTTAAATCACTGCTAGAGCCAGTCAGGCCAACTATCTCACAGCATTGCAGGGTTTTAATTTAAAAAGAAACTTTAACTCTTTTTGCTTCCACTGTGGTACAGTGCATTGCTGTGAAATGCTTCCGCTACTGAGGCAAGCCAGTTGCATCAACATTAGAAGTACAAAATAATTTAGAGAACTTTTGTCTCCTTTCATTTTGCTAGCAGTTGGCTGGTCAGGGAGATGCAGATCTCACTGCAGTTTAAATGGAGGATCATGGAAGCCCACAAAGACATCTCTGCAGCAGAGCTTTCCTCTCCTTTGTCTTTCACTAACAGAACTTCATTATGTCAGATGATTCTTTTGCCTGCAAGTCTTCTGTCAGCTCCAGGGCTGCTCTCACAATGCATCCAGGACAAGGGTCCAAGTACTGGTACTGCTGTCCCAGAAATGCCACTTTGATGCAGGGCTTCTCAGTACAAGAGAGTCGTGTAGATCCTGTAGCAGGTCCAGCAGAGGGCTTTGAAGATGATAAGGGGACTGGAGCATCTCTTTTAAGAGGAAAGGCTGAGGGAACTGAGCCTGTTAACCTTGAGAAGACAGGTGAGAGGGGACCTCATCAATGTCTGTCAGTATCTGAAGCGGGGGGTGCCAAGAGGATGGAGCCAGACTCTGCTGGGTGCTGCCAAGCAACAGAGCAAGAGGCAATGGGCAGAAACTGACACACAGGAAATTCCACCTGAATATGAGGAACTTCTTTACTGTGCAGATGGCCATGCACTAGAAGAGGTTGCCCAGAGAGTTTGTGGAGTGTCCCCCACTGGAGATGTTCAAGAACCATCTGGACACAATCCTGTGCCACGTTCTCTAGGATGATCTCTTGGAGATTAGACCAGATGACTTCCAGTGGTCCCTTCTATCCTGACCTATTCTGTGATTCTGTCAGTTGCATAGCTGCCGATGGCCATGCTTCTAAAGAAAATGCAAAACATAAGCAGGGGCTTCCTTGTGAGTCTTCACTGGTCCAAATGGACTCCCTAATACTTGCATGCCTTCAGATCTGAATGTTTCACCCTGAGAGAAAAGTAAGGAAGATTTTTTTTGGTTAAAATAATCTCCACTCCTAAGTATGCATGGAACACAAATGTTACCATTTTAAATTATACTGACAGAATTTATTACACTGTGCTTCTTAAAGAGTTCACTCAGCAAACCAAGTGACCTTTTTAGTGGATGTATATGAATATTCCTGTGCCTTAGAACTGTCCATCTTTCTTCTTGTCCTTACCAATGACTGTTTCTGCTACGTCTCAAAACAGTACTTTGGTATCCTGAAGTTGAATATTTTTATGATTGCTCAATTTATTTTCATCCTTAGTAAAGTTTTGCTAAAGTAACTTCCTTAAGATTTCCTCTCAAGATCAGCATTCATTCCTGTGCTTGTCACATTGACATTTCAGAATTAATTCATCATCTCCTCTGAGCTGCTGATGTGGTATTCTTTTGCAGACACTGACTGATATTCCTCTTTGCATTTCTGCTCCCTCTTAGATTTCCCTAAAATGTGTCATTGGTATCACTTCCTTTATTACACCATTATTACTACAAAGCCTGCATAAGTGATTTTGTTACTTGTGGTTTAAGTGTTGAGCCACCCCACCTTCTCTTTCCTGTTTCCCATTTGTCTTCTGGAAATTGTACCAGTCCAGATAAACTACTGCTCTCCTTACCCAATGGCTTATCCTGCTGGAGTTCTGAATCCCAGCGTCAAACACAATACAGTTTCCTTCCTGCATCATCAACCAAGTGCTGTCTGTAATCTTAGTATTTGCAGGGAGTCAAATACTGGAGACATTTGCTATGTAAGCTGTTGTTTTATATTCTCTTGTTAATATAAGTTACAGTCTTCTTGTAAGAATCTCTTCTACAAGTACAGATTAATCTAGCCAGATGTGACGCACAGATAACTTTGTTCTGTTCATTTTTGGAATGTTGTAAAATGCTTGAAAAGTAAGCAAATCATGCTCTTTGCTGCTCATTTGAAGCTGTTCTCTTCATAAGACAGGCTCAGGAAGACAGAATTTGGCCCATCCTTTGTCATGCTTTATTCCTTTGTGTACTTTCAGCAACGTGAACTGTCTGCTTTGTTTTTCAAATATTTTGTGTCCTAGCAAACTGTGACCTCCTCCTCCGAGCTATGTTTTAAAGAAAGAGTCAAAGCATTGCTTGGTAACAACACTGTTTATTAAAATTCCAGAAAACACTAGGTTTTTTTTACTTTTTTCTTTTATTTTGCTTAGATAATGTCTTTGATCCTAACCAAATTTTATATCTGCAAAAAGTTTTTGGAGATTGTCTGAACAAATACAGTGTCTAAAATAAGGAAAAATGGATGAAGAAAAACACCAGTCCTGAATGCCTTCATACACAAAGTATGGTCTTTTAATAAAAATTTATTATAAGATTGTTGTGTAGCAGAATCTGTTGTGCAATGAAATCTTATTAGTAACACACATTCCTTAAGATAATGAACCTAATTTATTTGAAAAAAAAAGCTATAGTTTTGCATTATTGAAGTCAATATGCCACCCTCATATCAATATAATTCCAGTGAATTTTAGTGTTAAGCATGAATTTAATTCAGTAAATCTGCAAATACATTTCTCTGACATGAAGAATAATCTCTAAGTAACAAGAAGAATATTTAATATTTTCACTGGTATTTTTTAGGGCCCTCAAGATGTGAGTGAAATTCCAATAGAGACATGTTTTTGTCAGTCAAACTCCTTTCACTGAGGAATAAGACAAATACTTCTGTATCTTGATACACCTGCTCACATACTCTTACAAATCTCATAATGCATATTTTATCATACAGCCTGCAGTGCTGGGTTGTTGTGACCCAAGGGCACAACTTGGCACTTGGCCTTGTTGAACGTCAGAAAATTGGCCTTGGTCCATCAATCCAGCCTGTCCAGATCCCTCTTCTCCTCTTCAGTTCAGAAAATTCACCTTTTCAATTCTTTTTTTTTCAGGAAACCACCTTCTTGATCTTTCTGCACCTGTCTGGGGCAACTCCCAGAAAAAACGCACACTGAGTCACTGTTTTCTGGGTTAGAAATTTATTTGATTTCACAAGATGAGACTCAGGTCTCTTGATTCAGGACATATCTTTTTCCTGGACTTGTGAATGGTCTTGTTTACTATACCAGACCTGCAGTGTGCAAATCAGTGCTGCTGAAGGGGAAAGAGCTGTGATTCTGGAATAAAAGTAACTCTTGGTGGGGGTTGGAGCTTCATAAACTGACTTTACAGTCGAAGAAAATGGGAACATATTCTGTTTTGATAAGGCTGAGTGTAATCTTCATCCCTTTGTCATCTGTCAGATGGGTTTCGTGAACTTGTTGTGATTTTATTGGAGACTGATTATTCTGCTTGGAATCCTTGGAGCACTCCTGTAATATGCAAAGTATGCTAAGAATGTGATAATTACTATTTTAAAGTCTGATTCCCTTTTGGTGCACTCTTTTGCTTAACTGAGGTTCCTGGGCTTGCATTGGAAAATAATGCAGTAGCTGGAGGAAAGAATCCATGTGGATGTAGACTCTAGGCTATTGTAGGTTGATTAACTTGATTTATGCTAATGGAGCTATCAAAATACACCAGTGGAAGATCCAACCCCAGTTTTAAGGAGGAAGGAGGATATACTCACAGATGAGTAATTCTTGGCAAAGCTCTCAGAACACTTGAAAAATACCTGCTTAGTTTTTAGATTAATTTTGCTAGCTACTCTGATGCTTTATAGTGTTTATAGCACTAAATAATTGTAATGCCATTGTGTTTCATACTCTTTATTTTATTGCTTATGCACCATATGGTATTGATGTGTATTATATTGCATATAACTCAATACAATAAACATAGTATTACAAAACAGAGTTGGTGGATTTTTATTATAGGTAGGCTACCTACTGTGATGAAAATAATATAAAATTATAGGGAAATTATTATTCCCTTTCTTCCTAGGTTTTATTCAAGAAATAACGTGGTAAATTAGGTGCAATTTCACAAAGTTTTATGGAAGCATAGATCTTGGTATAAACCAGTAAATAAGCTCTGCTAGAATTTTATGGTTTTCACACTTGTCTTTTAAAATTAGTTTATATTTGTAATGCTTTGCCTCAGAGGTTACTTGAAGATCACTCCTGAGTATTATTGCACATTCTCAATAATTTCTGAAGGCAATAGATTCCAAGAATCTCACTTTGCGGACCACAACCTTTTATTCTTTCTGTTTACCCCATGCCAATTTTTTTTGCATGTTAACCATGACACCCCAATTCCTATCCATCAAAGACTAAATACTTAGCTAAGAGAGTAAATTTAGAGACTAAATAAATTTTCTGTTGTTCTATGCTATGATCCTAAGCTTAGTGAGATGAGATGACCTCTACAGAAATAGACTGTGTGGCTCTCATTTTGTTGATTTAATTCCAGAATGGGACCTAAGAGCCAAAAGGAACCAGTGAAATTGCATTTTTTACGCAAACCTTCCTCTCTCAGCTTTCCATATTGTGAGCTCCATAGAGAAGGAAAAGAAAGGGAAGGAAAGTACTCCTTTCCCAAAGGAATTACAAATTCCTTAAAATCTTACCACAGTGATGAAGCTTGACTGTAGCATGTGGTTAAGTACTGATGTGGGAGTGTTGGTACTTTTCTTTTTATTAAGTCCAGTCATTGTTGATGGATGTTATGGATGATCCAGACTGATCACCCATAAAATGGATGATCAGTCCTGACAATAGAGATAGTCCCACAACTCACTCCTACCCAAGTGTCTCTCCAGAGTCTATTTTCCACTTGTTGGATTTCCCTCCCTCTTTGGCAAATCGCTACCTCCTTCACAAATCTTCAGAAGAAGAGGAAAGCCCTGCTCAGCCTAGCCTGCTTCTCAGCTGCTAAAAAATTCTCCTAAAAGCAAGCTTGTTTTGAGTTCCCTGTTTCTAGAGCTGAGTTAGATACTGTCAGTGGGCACTATGAGACTGAAGTGTATAGAGGTGTGTAGGCATTTGGGGTCTTCAGAGACAAACAGGAGGCTGCGCCCTAATTTTCAGTTTCAGACCTTCTGAATCTGGTCTTAAATGTCTTCCATTTTTCACATATGCCTCTTTTTCTAGGTCAATGACAGGGTATATATCAATTTCTGTTACCTAGGATAACATAATAAGGATAGGGTGTAGAAGATGTCTGTATCTTTATATAAGCATTTTTTTTTCAAATTTTCACTTATTTTGTATAAATGTAAGACTTTTTATCAGACAGATGTTACAGCAAATTAAAACCTGCATGGGGTACAGAAGGAAGTGAAAGGCAATGTGGATCAAACATATAAGGAACTGTGTTGTATGTTTTGAAGTTTTATCTGCAAAAGAGGCAGCATGTAGAAAAATTCCTGTCAGCCTTTCACATAATCTGTCTGTCAAAAATGATTTGTATTTTATTTAATGTTAGGTGAACCTGTCATCTCCCAACACTACATACTGTTTGTATCAGAACACCAAAGCTTTGGTTCATAGTACATCATGCAGATTCGTTTGTCCTGAATATTTTTTCCAGTGTGAATAACACAGACTTTGTCTTAATACTGTTACGGTTTTGCAACAACACAAAACCAATGGAGTTATTTCACCAGAATCATCCTCCCCTTCAGTTTTATCCTATCAGAAAGAAATTACATCTATCTGCCCTAGCATTAGTGTCCTAGTCATTCTTGGTACTATAAAGGAATGTGGTGCTGGCCTCATGGAAAGAGTGCCCAAGCCAAGCTCAGGATCCCTGCAATCATTACTATTCATCCTGCAGCAGCTGTGCCCCCCTGGAATTTTAAGCACAGGCACTGCAGAGGCTCATTGGGAACAAGTGAAGCTGTTCAAGTGCTGATTACTCTGGCAGAGCCTGAGCAAATTAGTTAATAATTAGGTGTGAAATTAATGTACACCTTCTGTTTTCCTTAGTAGATTTCCCATGTTGTTAATTTGCTTCTGCACCACCAAGGGACAAAGTACATTTAAAAAACATATGTGGGAATGAGCTAGAAGTGTCCCCAGGTAAACCTTGTTATATTTGTTATCTAAATTTTAGTATCATATACAGCTTTGTCTGAACTCTTTGAAATGTCTCACTTCTTAAATCCTATGTATAGTGCCTATTTGAGCAAGATTTAATTGGCTGATGAGAAAAATAATTACTATGTCTTTATATTACGTTATGTTGGATAGATACATAGTATATTATTTCATTATGCCTTATTCCTGTATTGGGTGTTTATATAGAATGTACTAGCTAAAAATTGTGTGACGTGATGTTAGACCTGCAGTGTGGTGCCTAATGCAGCAATGTGTTGTTGGAGAGGTTTTATATATTTCTGTATGTTAAGCAGGAAGTTTTACTCAGAGGGAGTGTTTTGTGATTCTTTACAATGAGAAGTACATAAATGAAGTTAAGTAGAACTGAAAACTTCTGTAGGAGTTTGTAATTATATACTGCACCAAAATGCAGAGTGAACATTATTGACATTTCACTGAAATTACAGCTTTCACTGTCACCCACAGTGTAGAGTGTGGGAAGATCTCTTGGAAATCTGAGGTGATGCAAGATAAAGTTTGAATCTCTGCTCCTCTTAAAAGGTGAGGTTAGAAACTTTTTGCTCTAACAGGCCATTTTTGGGTCCTTCACTGTATTTAAAGCTGGCTATGCCAAATTGTTGTCTCACTGCTTATCCTGTTAACTCAGACTGTGGCTTTTGATTTTTGTAGCCTCTCTGACTTTTTTGACCACTCCAGTTTACTGGACAGGGATGAAAATACCTGTAGCACAGGGGCAAACATGTAAGTGTGGAAGCTTCTGTGGGAGTAGGTGGAAGCAAGTGTCTTGAGAAGTTTAAGGAGCACACATTGCTGTAGAAGGAGGGCACATAAGAAAAGGAAAGGTTTTTTCCCTTTTTCTAGAACAGACCTGGTACAGGAGATCAGCAAGTCTTTAAGAGATTGCTTTGTTGCCTGTTTCGGATTTTATGCTATTCAGGTGTCTCACTTCAGCTGGAGGTAAGGATACTATTTTGGTCAGCTAGGATCATTGCAAGGTGACATGACGTTTGACAAACTCTAGCTGTCTTTGAAGTAGCTCGTGTATAATGTAGGTAATTTCCCAAACTGTTCTTAATGCATATGTTAAGCAAACAATCAGAACAAAATTGAGCTAACACATCAGGTTCAGATTAGCCTTCTTGCAAGAATGTTAACAGAGGGAATTTTTGTGATCTCTAAGGGTTTGTTGTAGTGGTATACCAAAAGGTAGCACTTTCCTTTCTTTGGATGCTATTTACCATCAAAAATCTAGGAATAATCTGAAGGGTAAATAGTTAGGCTACTTCTAAACTGTGGTAGGAATATATGCCAACATTTCAGTTTACAAAGGATAGTATTTGCATATAAATCTAAAGAACAGTTTACGTAAAAAATTTTAAAAGGCTGATTCATCAAAAATCAGTTACAAAAATACATTAGGATTAAATAAAATCTAAATGTTATGGCTGGACTTAAGTGGCTTGATTATACTTTTAAATATCTGGCATTGAGTTTCCATAGTCTTAATAAACTGAATTTCTTTTTCTTCCAAAAATTGTTTCTACTGTTTATCCTATTTGAATAAATATTAGGGCTTGGACTGTCTGGCAGGGGAAGAGAGGCAAAACCCTTCCACTCAAGTCACTGCTGGTGAAAGCTCTGAGAAGCACCTGCCATCTGGACCATGACCTGGGTGAGGTGTCTTCATCAATAGTTAAAGCTGGTCTGCTCACCATCTCCCAGGATGAAAAATTTTAAGGCTCTTTTAGTGCTGTCTTAGGTTAAAATGTTTTTAATGCAAGCTATTGTTATTATGGATTTCATCAGTTTTCTGATGTGGATATTCTGGTTTTTCCCCATGTCTTCTCATAATCCCTTTCTAAGGCCACCCATTCTGCTTCATGCATGCTTGTGAGTAATAGAGGACCATTTTTACAGGCCCATAGCTAATCATCTTATTGGGTTATGTGTCTTTCACTTTAACCACAAAGTGGGGTTTTTTTTAGCTAAAACCTTCTCTTCAGTGTTAACTTATGAATGCAAGAAACTGTATTTTATTGGTCTGTGATTTGCTTTCTCTCTTTTTCTCACGACTAGCTTACTTACTTCTTCTTGCCACCAATGCAAAAGCTTTCCTCTTTGTCTTCTTTGCTTTTTTTACTTTCAGTTTTGTTGGAACTTGCAATAAGAATAGGAAAGTGGGAGAGGTACTTGGAGGACATTGAATCCTTGCAGCTTTAATCAGAGCTCCATGAAGGGGCTGCCAACTGTGTTATTCATTTCCCTGTGCTGTGCCAAGCTCTTCTTCCTCCCTCTTCCTTCACCCAGCTTCCTTTGGTCATGTCTCTTCTCTTCCCTGTGAGTTTCTCCAGGAGGTGCCTACCTCCCTTACTGTTCTTTTCTTTTTTTTTTTTTCATTTCCCCTTGTTAGGCATAGAAAGGTCAGGACCTTGTCCTCTGGGTTTTCTTGAACTTTGGGTGCTATCCATAAGTTCGTTTCACTGTGGCAGAATGTCAGAGTCTATTTAATTCCATGGAAAGACTCCAGTAATTTCAGGGAGGTTTTGGTACTGGCCGTGAGACCGTGGCTGTGTTGGTCAGGATTTATTTCTGTAGCAACCTTATCCAGGAATCCAAGGGAATGCCATGGCTCACCCTCATTCTCCAAAACACTTGTTCACTATTATAGTATGTGGTAACTACAGCAGCAGCAAGAAGCTCATTCTTGACTTTTTTCTTGAGCTATTGGAAATATTACTTTTTCAGTGATCATGATATTATGAATTTTTGCTCCCTTCCCACAAAAAAACCCCTTTTTTTGATAAGAAAGTGGCCAGCTGATTCATATAATACATCTGCACTTTTACAATGATGCTTCACATACCAAATATTCCTATGGTATGCACTTTCCTTAATTTTTCATAAAGCAAACCAGAAAATGCTTATTCTTAATTTTTACTGATACTTACCATTTTTTTCCAGTTTTACTTTATCCATATCATATTGAGGTTAACATTTTTAAATAAATATCTGTGACTGGTTATGTTACCCTTCACTCAGCCCCTTCCTAAGTTTGAGGGATTCAAGGCTTTTAATTGCCCCAACATTCTGACCATTTCTGTTACTCTTCACTGAACTTCTTAGTTTAGTAATGTTTTTCTACTTCTTGAAAGTAGTTTAGAAATTCTTGACCTATTAGCCAAATTGTCCTATTCAAATTTCAATATTTTACTGGTAAATTTGTGCAACAAGGTAGACATGATTTATTAATAGTTATAATGAGCTATTGAAGAAATTACTTCACATATCTTGGCACTCCTAATTTTCTTCTTGGCATATATATCCTAACTATGCATACCCGAGTATTCATGAGTTCTTGGCTTAAGTTACACAAGATCTTTCCTCTGTATTTTTTTTTTTTTTTTGGACAATTACTTCTGACCTCAAGATGCAATTTTTCCAGCCTTTAAGAATAAATCAGAATATCCTCTGGAGTCTCTTATTTTTTCTGATAACTAGAATTTCCTGTGTTTTTAAATCCTTGGGGTTTATGTGCTGGATTTGTGCTTTAAAGTTACGTAAAATGAAGATAGTACGAAATCTATGCAAGCTGATCCACAAATTACGTTTTGTGGGTTGATATTTATAATCCTTTCCTCTCATTTTACTGTAATTTTTCAACTATAGAGGTTTTTTTTCTAATTTCTTATGCTTGCCAACTTGGATGTTCAAAGTAATTTAGTTTATTAAAAAACATCAGTATGATCCTTCATCATGGAAAAAAAGGGGTCACTGCAACACCAATAGTATTGCTGTTTTAGACAGCTAAAGAACTGTAGTGTGAAGCAGATAAGCCATTTGTTCAGTGCTGACTATGAATTGGAGCCACAGCAGGAGACAATTGCTCATGTCAAAACCAAATCCTCAAATAATTTATCAAATCTGATTTAGAATCCAGGAGAATTGTAAGGAGGATGAGACAAAGGAGATAATAAACCATTTTGGAGAGATCTCTGATGTTATCTTGTTCAGGCAAGCAAATGGTAAATTGTCCCATCTGCTTCTAAATTTCAGCCTTGGATGGAATTCCTGAGCTAAAAAAAAAAAAGAATAAAACCACAACAAAAATTCCCAACAAAACACTCCCCTCCACAACAAAACAAAAAGCAACCAAACAAAAAAAAAAAAAAAAAAAAAAAAAAAAAAAAAAAAAAAAAACAAACAAAAACAAAAACCAAAGCAACAAGAAAAAAACCAGCAAAAGTAAACTGATTAAGAATGGATGTCCAATTGCTAAAAAAAGTAGTTGTGAAAGGGAGCCCTAATGATGTTATCTAGCACCCTGTCCAGTGGTATCTTAAAAACCTACAATGATGGGAGATTGTTCTCACTGTGAAAAAACTATTTCTTATATCAAGATGAAACCTGTTCTTATGCAGCTTGAGCCCATTGTCCCTTGTCTTCTCCGTGTCTGTCCTTGTGAAGTAACCTGCTGTCTGCTTTTTAGCTGCCCTTTAAGTACTAGAAAATTGTGATGAGGTCAGGAGTCTTCTCATGAGAGAAACAGCCTAATTCCTTCAGTTTTACTTGTAAGTCAGGTTCTGCAGCAACTGAATCATCTTTGTGGCCCTCATTTGGATCCTTTCTCGTCTGTGCATGTCGTTTTTTGAATTGTGGAGTTGGAAACTGGACACAGTTCTTAAAGCACATCCTCATTTTTGTTGGCCTTCAGAGATGTAATTAAGAGTTACATTCCTTTTACTATCTTGAAACTCAGCTAAATCTTGGCTTTTATACACTTTGCATTAGTAGCATTCTTGCAAATTTTTCTACAAGACTTTAAATAAATATATATATATAATTTGCAGGAGGATTTTGAGAGGAGAAGTACTTACAGTTGATGAAATATTTCTTCTTTTTCCTGTTAAATTCTGGTAAGCTTCTGCTGAGATGTAAATGTCTCATACTGCCATTGGCCTTCTTTAGCACATGGACCGCAAGAAAAGACTATGACAGCAAAGTGAAATATTCACAGACTGTGAAACTCTGTGGCTGGGCTGATTCAGAAGCCAAGGCAAAAGCCAGTTATTCTTTCTAACGGAATCAATATGCAATGCCAAAATACACAGCTAAGACTGGAATTAGCTCTATCTCCAAATCTGCTGTAGTACCCCCAGATTTCGTGTGCTTCCCTGAAGTATGATATACAGAGCAGGAACAGAAGAAAGGAGGAGAAAAGCTGAGTTCTTGTTAATTGTCTCCTAGACAAACCAGGCAATTGCCATCCCCATTTCATCATATTAAACTACATGTGTATGGAGAAGGGAAGGAAGGAAATAAGGTTATGGTAAAGCTGCTTTTGGCAGTGACGCACAACCTAGAGGTGTCTCAGAACTTAGCAACTAGATATATGTTACAGATCCTTCCCTTTCATTATTGCCAGGAGCCTCAGTCACTCACCAGGCAGTGCCCAGGCGCTGTCTAAACACAGAAAGAACAGTCCCTGTCAGTTTGCAATTACAGGATAAGATCAATAGGAGAAAGCAAGAAGCAATATGCTAAAAAACGATAGATTTTCCAAGTCAGAGTTTGGAAATGTCAGGTGAACTTTTCTTGCAAAACCAGCTTTTGGTTAGTAGGCACTCATATCCTAGGACTGGGCATGTACCCCAAACACAGGTTTAATACACAAAGCAATGTATTTTCTAACTTTTTTTGTGTTTAACTTTTCAAACCATAACTCAGCTTTCTTTAACAACAATGGTTAAGTGTGTGAAAATAAATGTATCATCCTAATAATAGATGAAAATTAAGGCATTATTTTATACTGAATTCAAATCTAATTATGGTCATCACTTCTCTCCTGGAAAAAAAAAAGCTTCCTTCACCTATATTCATAGATTTCAGTACCTTTGATGGGATTTTATAAACTAAGCTCTAAATTCTGCTGTCAAGCAATGAACAAAAGATCTTATGAAAGAAGTAGAATTTAATGAAGACACCAACTTAAAATGCAGTTCAGTGATTAATTAAATGTTTTATGCACTCTGAAGATTTCAAATTAAGTAAACGTTGTATCCACTCTGAAGATTTCAGATCTATCTAATAGTAGAGAAGGACGTACAATACAACCTTTTTTGCCCGGAAGTTGAAACAGTATCTGCCACTTAGAGTAGTCTCCACAATGCTGTTCCCAGGGAAGACCATGGAGCAGGTCCTCTTGAGGAACATTTTGGGGCAGGTGAAGAAGGAGGTGATTGGCAACAGGCGGCATGGATTTTTCCAGGGAGTGATCAATCATACCTTACCAAGCTGCCAGCAGTGGGTGCCATTTACTCTGACTTTAGCAAGGCTTCCACAGAGTCTCCTTCAAACCCCATGGAACTAAGCTGAGTCATTACAATGCGAATGGGTGGGCAGATAGTTGGTTAAAAAGCAGTTGGATGGTTGGGCTAAAAGGACAGAGAGTAGCTAGAGGATTGTGTTTACCTGGAGGCTGGTGGCAGTGGAGTGCCACCAGTGCATCTGCCCTGGGACCTGTTCTGGTTGACATCACAGGAGCACCCCAGCACTGAGTCTTCTGTAGCAGGGCTGCAGCAAGGACCTCCCAAACATTTTTATCATATAACCTTTGCACAACTGTCAGTGTCTGCATTCTTTAAAGGATATGTTTAGAATTTTTTTTCCTTTTGAAAGACTGTTCTTATCTTGTAAGTAACTTTTTAAATCGCTTAGAGTAGGCACCAGGCACAACTGAGCTCTGTTGAGGTTGAACAATATTTTACTTACACCTGAAAATTTAATCTAGTGTAGACTCTAGAGGGCTCTTAAAAATGAGGATTTGATTTTAAATGTCAGAGAAAAAGAAAACAAAATCAAAGTAGTAGGAATAAATCCATTTACTAATAAAAAAGATTTGCTAAGTGGCAACCCTACTTACTAGAATTTGAATTCATTTGCCAGAATGAGCTCTGAGTCAGAAAAAGTCATTGTGATACCAGCTGAATACAAAAAGCCAGATTCAGCACTCACATGTATTCACACAGCTATCATTTACTGGGAGCAGGGTTGGTGCAGAGCATGGAAATGAATAAGCCTTTGCCGAGAAAAAAAAACTGAGACAAATTTCAGAAACCACATCATAGGAACATTTCCCCATTGTGCATGTGGTTGTGGCCTGGTGGCTGAAGTGAGGGAGAAGAGCAGATCATGAAATCAGACAGAAAAATCTGTCTGCAGGCACCAAGCAGCAAGAGGATTGCAGCACAGTGGCAAGGTGCCTCACTGACTAACTCCTTAAAAAGCTGAAACTTTAAAAAAAAATTAAAAAGTTTATTAATTCTTTACAGCCAATTGAAGAATTATGGATAGATGTATTTTGTAAAAGTGATACTCTGCTTGTTGAATCTTAAATGTATTCCTCCTGATCAGGCATTTTTCTTTATTGTACCATTTTTCCCTCTCCACATGCATGACAATTGATAACTTATGTTACAGGAACTCAATCAATAGACCTGTTTTCACTACATTACTGAAGGTTGCTTTAAATGGTTTTATTAACAGTCTGAAAAATGAAACTAATTTTACGTGAAAATATAGCTTACTGTATGGTCAATTAAGAGGTAATGTATTTTGATGATTATTGAACTGAATTAGTCTGTACAAAGTTGGAGGGGTCAAAAAATCAAAGTCTAAAGTTTCCTAGATCTTCAGGACAAAACACTAAATCTAAAGCAGTTTTTTAGCTGACGAATGTTTTACTCAGATTTGGGGGGGTGGAAAATAATTTCAAGAGAAATTCTTATTCTTTAGAATTACTAAATTACTACTAGACAAGTCAGAGTTAATTTCATTCATATCCTTACTTCCCTCGCCCCCCCCCACCCTGGGCTGCAATATCTTCTTCAGTTATTTTCAGTGAGACCAGACAGTTGTAAAGGCTTCTGCTCTCAGTGCTCCTGAGCAGACCTTCAGATGGCACTGAACAAGTCTAATGGACCTGAGGAGATGGTGCTGCAGTGTTAGCCAAGCTGTATTTCAATCCAGTCAACGGGTCTGAGCACAGTGAATTCCTTTCCTTGCTATTTTTTTCTACAGGGAAAAACCAAGAGTCAGCAATGTGAGTTTTAAACTGTGGAACTTTATTATTTACCCAAAGGATAAATGAAGCCATTCACAATTTAAATCCTGTGTGCCCTCTAGATGCGAGGTGCCTGCAACAGGAAGCTGGTCCCAGGAAACCAGAACAGGATCCCTGCCCACCCAGCAGGGCTGGAACTTTTCTCCTTTGGTAACGAGCTCTGCCTAAAAGAGTGTGCAGTACAGGAAACATCATCAGTCTGTATGCCAGTGCCTGTCGCCACTGATCTAGCTACAAATAGAAGTCATTAGACCCACTCTGTTTATGCATGTACTGAGTAGGAGATTACCAGCAAGAGCAACAGCAGATCTATCTAGTAATACAATGACGTGATGGTGGCAGAAATACTAAGAATAAATAGGTGTTTCCATTGCTTTAGGCTTTTGCTTTAGCACAGCACCATAGTGCCTCATGTTCCTAGTCACACACTATACAAGTGTACAGCAAACATTTTAATTTTCCATTATACTTGTTAGAAATAATACTTACATCACCAATGTATAACAATATAACCTTCCCTACCATTGACCAGCCTATGTCAGACTAGTACAAAGAACAGAAACCCACAGTCCTCTGAAAAAGCCAAGCAGGCAGCTGTACAGGGTCCAGTGAGCCATATGAACCTCTGACAGATCAGAGACTGAACATTGGAGCTGGCCATAAAGTTCCCACTTTTTCCACCAAGGAGGACAGTGTTTGGCCAGTGCTGCATACTTGTTAAGCACTGG
This sequence comes from Irena cyanogastra, assembly GCA_013397155.1. NCBI lineage: Eukaryota > Metazoa > Chordata > Aves > Passeriformes > Irenidae > Irena > Irena cyanogastra. Next base: position 610,444 of record VWZV01003214.1, on the reverse strand, counting down.
CTATACACCTTGCTATGCGTACTTGTGTGCTGTGTCTGTGCAATTTAGTAAAAGTCACAGCTGCCACCTCTTCCCCTGTGTTCACTGATGATGCATTTCTGTCCCGTATTACAACTTCCATTGTAATGATACCAAAAAAAAAAAAAAAAAAAGAGAAACATGAAAAATTGATGGGGCTGTGTGTTTGCTTTAAAAAGCACTAGCATATTTGGATAAATTATGTTTGATAAAATGACACATGAAAAAATTATTTTTCTTTGCTAATTAAAAAAAATGTACAGATACTGCTGTTATGATTAGGTCTGCTCCAACACAGATACTTGATGATCTTTTCTACACTTCCCTCATTTTTGCACTGTGCTTCTAGCTAAGATTTCCTCTTAATTCTGAAGTTTTGGCAGTGTTTAGTGCAATTACAGCACTTGAGGAGCGCTCAGCCCTCACTGTACCCTGAGCATGTCTTTTGAGGGCAAGAGAACAAAAAATTAATTATAACTACACAGTGATTTCTCAATGCATTTTAATATAAGACTGGATACAAAGAAAACAATCTATGAGTGGAGTAGCAGGAAAAAAGTGGCTGCATCAGGGATAAAGGAAAGGCAAGGAGGCTAGATGTGTGCTTGAATTGGGAGGTTAATTCTGGATTTTGCAGTGATTGCTGGAGGCTTGAAACAAAACACCACCTGAATTTGGTTGTTTAGAGTGATAGTAGGAGCTCCTTTAATGCTACAAAACACATTGGGGTTCTTGTGTTAATTTTGATCACTGTGTAAATGATTTGACTAACTTCGGTGGGTGTGGAAGAAGGTTCCACTAGGAGGAGAAAGGGGATGGCTGTTTAGAGCTCCCTCCAAATGCTTATTCAGAACTCTCTTTGAGTGCTTATTCAGAGTGACACACTGTGAGGATGTTAAAAGGTGGAGATGAGGGTTTTCAGAAAAGATAGTTGATTTTTGGGGTGTTTAAATGTATTTCAGGAGACTTTGGTGGGGCATGCTTTTTAGGAAGTGCTGTGTATTCATGCTTCACAGAGCTTCTTTGTATCTCCTTTGCACACATCGCTGCCAGCCACTGCTGAAAATCTCAGGCTACCTTCTTGCATCAGTTCTAGGTGATGGGAGAAGCCTCCCAAAACTAATTAAAAGAGCCACTTTTGCATCACAAGAAAGAATATCCTCTGTGAATAAAGCATTCCAACTTCTGTTTGTGCACACTTCCTTTCCAGCTAATGGCATCTGTTCTGTTAGTGTGCCAGTTTAACTTGTAGTGCGTGTGTATAGCAGCAGGAAATTGAAATTTGAAATTTCTATTTAAGAGAGATGAATAAAGAGTTTGCATTCTTCCAGTTCAACTACTTTTGAAAATAAAACCTCAGTATAAGGATGCCAGAAAGCACAGTAAAACCTGCAGCCTTTTGCAGACTAAGAACTGATACTTTTGGCTGGAGTAGGAGCTAGGATTTTTGCAGAAAGAGAGAGAAGGACCAGCATGAAAGACCAATAAAAAAAGAGAAAAAGGGTTGGGGAAACTACAATGAAAGAGGTAAGTTGAAGACAGTTACAATGAAATTAAAGTTGGCATTAAAAATATATAGTGACGTTGCTTTCCCAGTGGTGCAAAGCTGCGAGCCTGCTGATGGAATAAACTCAGTGCCTAATGCCATCTGCTCTTGCTGATGGAATCAGCGTCTTGCTGGATGTAGAGGGTGGAACATTCCTGAACATGTTCATGCTCTAAGCTGTTCATAGATTAGCATGGTCTGTTGCAGAAATGCTTGAATTAGAGAAGGAAATGACTTGTCATAGCAACTTTACAAGAGTCCTTAATGGTCTCTTGCAGATCTACTGCATGCGAGTGACTGCCCGGCAGTGATCTGAGAATACTGCAAAATCTTATCTGCAAGCAGAGATCCTGGTTGTGCCTGCAGGCAACATACTCAATTTACAGCCAAAGCTGAAAGTCCTTTGAAAGTTGGCTCTTAAGGTCATACCCTCTGTCCTAAAGTCTCTCAAGGAATTTTCCCCTACAAGATATTCCAGGAAAGTTTTCTAGTGCGTGCTTGCCTTGTTTTGTTTTCTTTTTGATGTGGCAGAAACCGCAAGCTTTGTGAGAGTTCAGATAATCAGATTTGTATTTTGTTTAGCCAGTCTCACTGCTACTATTTTGAAAATAACTCTTAATATAGTTTTATACTCCAATTCATTGTCACGGTAGCTGTTCATCTTTCAGATAAAAAATAACAGAAAAGAACTTCCTAAAGCAATACAGAGTCCCTGGCATTTTCTTTTCTTTGGCATCTTTCTTTCTCCATCTGTGTGATTTTTAACTTTTGAGATTCTTTTGATTTGGTTTACTGTTTTTTCTTCAGATTCCTGCAATACAGGTTGGGGGCTGCACAGATTAATATTTGTTAGAAGAAAACGTTGTGGTTCTTAGATGAAACATGGAACCTTTTCTGTTTAAGTTTTTGCTGTGTTTCCTAAAAAAGTGAGAATATAATACTTTCTATTTTTTTTTCTTTCACCATAACTGGATTCCTTCAGTGAGGAATTCCTTGTCTCCATACAGTCATAAACTTTGTCGTGTGCTTTTCAGCTTGGCATTGCTATAAAGCTTTCTCCGTAGTAGATATTTTGCCTTATAAATGTTTGCATATGCTTAGCACCTCTCTTCAAAAGTGTTACACTGTTAGTATTGATTTTTTTTCAATTTAATATTTTCCCATTACTTTCTCAACCTTCAATGTTCTTTAATTTACCTATTTTAAGTCTGAAAACTCACTGATTTGTATTCTTCCTGTATTATTATTACTAAGTATCCTGCTGGGTAAATCCAAAGTAATTTAGAGCTGTAAATCTCAAACTTTATAAGGGAAGAACACTTAATTTGTTTAAAGTATTTACATTAATGAAAATTATTCAGTGGAACTAGATTATAAACCAGTTAGTTTATACAATACTGAAGTCAGATATTTTAGATTATTCCAAGAGCCTAAGAATAACAAACAAGGCAAAAATTAATTCTTTAACTGAGAGGCTGCTAACTAGAAGAATAAACAAAACAAAATCAGAGGAGATTTAATGGCATAGTAGTAAACGGACAGAAAGCATACAGGCAATCTAAAATTATTTTATTTCTCTCCCTTTTTTTCCTTATTTTACACCACCAAGTTAGTCCGTTGGAAATCATGGTCCATTTATAATATTCTAAGTGATGGGAGAACCTGGCTAAAATGACATTCAAAATCTCCATAAGTACCAATCACATAAACGGAAGCCCAAAGGAAACACAAACTGAATTAGATGAGGTGAGGTCCATGCTAAGACATGGAGTCATGGACTTCATGCTAAAGTTCTTTCCTGCCTGGCCTTCGTTGGAATGTGGCTGTTTACCCCTTTTCCCTCACAGACTGCAAGTGACAGAGGTGCTCCAGTGTTCAGGGGCTCTTGCAGCAACCGCCAGCCTTTGCTTCAGCTGTCTGCACATGGGTCATTAATTTCCACATCATCAGTGCTGAGAATGAAAGTACAAATGACAGTTGATTAAAACATTCTGTTTAGTGAACTCAAAGGAATCTCGTAAAGTTGTTTCCGTCCCTATCTGACGGAATAGCAGCGGCATGTGGGCAAGTGTTGATCTGTTGTCTATGTGAAGCACCCTGCTGTGCAGAACTGGGCAGTGCAAAACCATCTTGCTTAATATTTGTGAGTTTTCATTGGCAATGAGAACTGTAAAGTACCCTGAAATTGAAGGGAACATGATTTGGAACAACATAAAAATAATAATGGGAAAATGATCCATCTGTTAACAAAATCCAGTTTTTATTGTAGAGCAATTCGCATGAAAATTCTTGGGTTAAGTGTGGCCTTCTTTTGCTATATTACAATACGTTATTGTGGGTAATTATTTTGAAAGCTTTTGTGGGACAATAAGCATCAAATTCAGTTATCTATAAATGGCGTTTAGTTTGAGATATTCTTGGGCCCAGTGTGTGGTATCCAGATGCTCTGGAACACTGTAGACATCCTGTTTGTCCTGTGTCACATCTGCCAGACACATGCACATGTCTGAAATGCCCTAAAGCATCCTAAATGGCAGTAAATGTCTTTTTGAGTCTGCTGAATCAATCCTTCACTTTAAGCTCACTTTCAGGTGAGCTTAAACTGAAGCTGGGTTTAAGCCAACTAACATAGGAACTAACTTTAGTTGAGCTTAAAGGAAAGTCTTGTCAAAGGGCTGAGCATCTACTATATTTCTATTCTGTCTTCCTCACAGTCCCATGAATATCCTAAGGGCACCACATGGCCCTAGTCACCTGTAAATATAGGCAGTCTCACCATGTGCAATCCATACAACTAGATTTTATCCTTAACATCTACTTAATTTCTGTTTAGGCTCCTATATCCTGTGTGTGAAGCCATACCTGTCACTGAAGTCTACCATGTTAGTTCAGTCTGTTTGCTTTTCACTAATACACTCTTAACTCTGAGGCACTTAATGCATATGGAATCCGAGTGGTGAACACAGAACTCAAACAAATGGAAATGAAGGACAATCAACTCCTTCTCATTATTTTATAAATAAAATACAATGGCTTATGATTTCTGATGGGAGGATCAATTTCGCCCTGGTAGTGTCTTATTTTAACATGCTTTTTAAGACAGAAAAAGACCTGACCTCCGCTGTCATGCAAGTTTTTTTCCTCCAAGTTACATCTCTTTTAGAATCTGCTGTTCTTACCAATTTTGAATTTTCCCAGGTAAACTCCAAGGTTAGAACCCATAGTTTTGTTTTCCATGAATGAAGAAAAAAAAGATTCCAGTTTTCTATATCAGGAAAATATTTCTTCATAGGTGATAGGAGAAAGAGGCATGGATGTTTGGCATATTATCATCTGACTGTAGTTATATTTTAAAATAAAAATGCACAAGGTAGAAATGTGACTACAAAAACATATTTCAAAGCTTCCCAGTTCAAGTCACCTTGAAGAATTCTCTAGCCAGTCCCAGGAAAAGCTCCAGTTCAGAGTCCATCAAAAGGGTGTGAATTTCATAGCAGGAACACAGAACTTACTTTCAAGCCTCTCAAAGACAAATGGAGCCAGAGGTTTAGAATGCATCAACAGAAACAATTTTATAGTATTGTAATGACAAGTTAGAAACGGGTTTCATTCCGTGCTTTACTGAGATAAATTTGATTGTTACTATGGACCAATGAGCTACTTGTGCTTGATAATTGGGCACCATACTGCTTCCATTGGGGCCCCTGAGCTGTGTCAAGGGTGGTCCACAAGAGGTATTCCATAAGAATAAATACATGCCCTGCAGCTGCCGGAAGAGGTAGGATCAGCAGGAAGGGTTAGTGGTGCCTGGAAGGATCAGAAAAGCAGATGGATATCTTCGATACAAAATCTTAGTGCTTTGGTGGGAAACCCCTTTAGTGCAGCTCCCCCTTACTAAAATTCCTGGTGTCCAGATAGAAATTTATACTCTTGATGACAGCATATTATCAAAAAGATAAAGAAACTATTTTTTGTGTTATCTTATTCCTCAGCTTTTCCCACCTTTTTGCTCCTAATTCATTCTCCATCACAATGATTGCCAGCCTTTCTGAGCAAACCAGTCTCTTGTTTTTGAAGTCATCCCACTGAAACTCTGTAGGAGTTCCTGGGCAGAAAGTTCTTAGTCTTATTTCACTAGAATCATTTGAAAGATGAAGGGTGCTTGTGGAACAGACTACATCACAGCAATCATTGGGACAGCAGCATATGCAGCAATTTGACTGTGACATTAAACCCATGCACCCTGGGTTCTCAGACAGGTGACATTGCTAGACTGATATTGCCCAGCTTCTGACAATTTTTCATCTTGTGCAGCTGTTGAGAACATGTGGGTTTTAATGTTTCTGTGCTTAGCAAGTCTTCCTCTTGCTTTCTCTTATGTAAACACACAGAGACCACAGCCTGCCTCTATTGAGCACATCGAACATTAAAATAACAGATTTGTTTTCAGACCAGGAAAGTAATGGATTCATCTCTCAGCTATTGAATAGCTGTGTTTCCTTTAACAAATCTGAAACTTAGCTCCATAATCTGCTACTTTGATACTGGTAAAGGTTTTATTTGTGAGTGCATTCAGCTACATCTGTAGGAGAGTCTGAAAACCCTAAAGCACCTTGCTCCTTCCTGATTATACTGAACATTTTACAGGTATGGAAACATTGCATTTTAGTTGGCTACAGTAATTTAGGTAGAAAGGCAAGTGCTGCCAATTTCAGTGCTAATTAAATAGAATTTTTACAGCAGGAGAAAGTGATATATCCTATTCTTCCAAATATAGGTTCAGTCCAATCTGTCTTTTTAATTGCTCTGCAACAGAGTATTACATTATTCAAATAAATAATAGAAGAAAGCTTCAACTAAAATCCTGCTGAAAGGGAAAGTGCCCTGTATAAAAATGGTTTTATAAAATTTTGTTCTGCATTCTGACAAATATACAGCCATCAATATCCTTGCTTCAGTATGACAGAATTGTTCACATTAATAGCGAGCTATTTGGCTCTCAGTTTGAATAATTATTTAAAACATTGTTAAAATTGCCATCATGTTTTTAAATGGACAGACCATGACAAAATGACATTGCCCTGCTGCATTATTTAATAATTCAGCAAATTCAAATTTTGAGAATTTTAGTAATTAAACTCCAAAATGAAAAACATCCATAAACCAGCCAATTCAAGACAGAAAGAAAATTAAAGTCTTTTGGCAAATTATGTTTTGGATGGAAGAACGCTATGTAACAGATATTTGAATGCTAATCCTTCAATAGCCAAGCTATTTTGAAAACCACCTGACAGAAATTCATATGCCTGTGTTTGTGTTTACAACTGGAGGAAAAGTTGAGGGTAAGGCAACCAGATCCTAGAACCACATAGAAAATCACTGCTAGGAAAAACCTTGTCTCTGCAAAATTGGGAGTGGAAAAAACTTTTGAACTGTTGGTACTAAGATCTGGGAATAAGATATCAACCTGCTGATCGTTTGGGAAATCACACTACTGCACTCACCTGTGCAAAAGCTCAGCCTTGGAAGCAATTACTCGTTCACAGTCTGGGGCACAGGAAGGGATAACCTACAGAAGAAATTAGGTCAGGGATAACTGGAAGACTTGTGGACCTTCAGCTTTGGGAGGAGGCACTGAGACTTGCAGACTGGAACATCATTTCCTATTTAGTCATCATAGTCCCCAAGTGGTTATCTTATTTGCCTTTCATCTCCAAATAAAAGTCTGCTTACAAGATGTCACTTATTTTGATTTTTCTAATTGTGAGTTTTAAGGCTGGCTATCCATCCCAGATGCAGTAGATATAACAGATACCACAGAGGTTTTACATTGAAAAGGGTTGAATCTGTCTTTTAATACAGCCCCTTTCATATCCATGTCTTCCTTCAATAGATTTCCAGAGGTGGTATGTGTCAAATGTAATCCTGCTTGATAAAAAGAGAATTGTTTCCAAAAACTGGTGAAAAAAAGGCAACCAAATGAGTTAGAGTAAAATCTAGCAAAGTATATGTACACTCCATAACTTTGCACAAAATTCATAATGGAGGTACACTTCTTATTGAGTCTATACAAACATTAAATCTCAAATTAGATACTTTTAGAGATTATCTTTCAAATTAAGCCCTTACAACTGAGATAATTCCCATTTCCTATGTTTATTCATTATTTGCTCCTCCCTGAGCCATGATTTAAAGTTCAGGTTATATTAGTACTAAATCTGATTTTTACTTAATTAACTTTGTTAACCCAGAAAACTTTTTAATACTGAGCAGGGCACACTGCTTATTATGAGAGCAAATAGAAAACAAGGTAAAAAGACAAACAGACAAAAACTCAAACTGAAAAAGCAAACTGAAAATCTATGTCAGTGTAATGATCAATAAATGCCTCAATATGGTTGTTTCAAGAACAAATCAGATTACATTTATGGAAGTAAAACCCATATTGAAGCATTAATCACATCACTATCTCTTTTGTATCATTAATATTTTGTACATACCTGCATGCACTTTTCTTGCATAAAAAACCCCCACACTTCTGAAGGATGTGCCACTGTTAAGAGCAACTCCATGTTGAGAGTTCCTTCCAGCTACTGGAAATTCTAAAATATATTTTCTAAAGAGATAGCAGTTTACTAGAAATTTCTGTAGCAATATTGGATAAGTTTGTGCACATCCATCATGCAGTACATGGCTTTCAGTAAGAGGTTTTCATCTCTGTGTGCTATGTTTCTTTTTCAGATAGCTTCATCTTCTGTGATTTGGAGTTTAAAAATCACCCATGCCTTTGGTGATATCTCTTTATCACTTCATTGAGACTGACCTTCAAAGCCTTCAAAGAGGACACAAGAAGAGGACATGGTTCATTTTCCTGTGACTATATGTCAGGTCTCCCCAGCACAATGAAAGGGAAGACCCCATTTGTTGAAATGCAAAATCAGAAGATTTAGAGCTGGAAATAGCTTTCATTATGTCCTCTCACCCATGGTTTTGCTGTTTCAAAATTGTTGTCTTTTGAGTGTTTGTGTCCAAGTTAGTTGTAAACAACTCTGGTCATACAAAGACTGAGAACAAAAGGAAGTTTCCATTCCCTGGCAGTTGGAAAATATTTTCCTTCATTCAAGAGCATCCTTCTACCTTTTATTTTCACTTACTGTATTTTCTCATCTTCCCTGCACAAAACCAAATAATCAGGCAAACAAGAAAATCCCAAACTTTACCACTATCCTTCATTCCTGTTTGTATTACTGGCTTGGAGTTTAGATTGCACTGTTTTGTCTACTATCTTATGCTGTATTCTACCTTTCCTTCAGAACAGTCATTCAGGATAAGTCTTATCAGTGAATTTTCTGAAAATCAAATAATAGAAAGAAATTAATATGAGTGTGTACGTGTCTTTTTTGTGGGGGTGAACAAGCGGAGTACACATTCTGGTAGGTCTTTTGTGGGTTTAAGAAGTCAATCAATATAGAAGCCATAAACTGTATTTTACAAATAACCCATGCTGGAAATAAAGAGTTGGAACTACGTATTACAGGAGCATTCCCAAGACATTCCTAAAAAACATTAAAGTAAATATTTAAATGGATATTGTTGAGCAATAGATACTTCTGTAATTATCAAACTGTGCCTGGAAATATCATGTAAATATCTAAATTAATTGTCTAAATTAATTAGATATTCTATTTGCTATGGTTATAATTTACTATTGCATGACTGCTACAACAACTTAAGACTAATGGAACTCAACTTTCTCATGGAATTCTTGACTTTTTGTTAATTTATTTACTGCAACATTAACTTGTACCTACAGTACAAGTGGAGGGCCTCCTGTGCTTTGATTATCCTATAAAGAGCAATAAGAAAGCATTTAAACTCCTGCTGCTTACATCCACCAGTGACTCCACATATTACCAATGGTTATTTACCTCAGAACTTGTTCGGGTTTTTTTCACCCAAATGTATTCAGTGCCCTTTCTAGAAGTGACATCAGATGGGAACATATCCTCAAGTATCATTACCAGTTGACTTTTTTTTTCAAATTAACTCACTGTAAAGGAATTTCAGTACTTCTAAAGATAATTACATCTCAAGTGATCTAAGTATTCGTTTTTTCTGCAGGTAAATATAATCTCCGGAGAAAAACACTAAGGCATGACATACAGTCTCTGAAATTGAAGTTGTTGTTAAAACAATTGCTCTATCATATTTCCCAGCAGGAATTGACCAAATCAATTACAAGTAATCACTCACTTTCTGTGCAACTGACTGACACTTTTAATAAAAAATGTCTGTGTTGTAGGTTTATTGACAAAAGTGTGCAACATGTTGCTCCCAGAAGAACCAGAACATTTAAACAGAGTAATATGAATGACAGAAAAGAACCAAGAAAACAATTAATGACAATTAATTAGTTGTACTAATAGACCTTGGAAACCCTGGGGTACTAGCCAAATCACTACACCATGTAAATGGTAGATGTGTCCTGGGGTGCATCAGGCACAGCATCAACAGCCAGCCAAGGGGGGAGATTGTCCTGCTCTGCTCTGCACTGGGGTGGCCTCAACTCGAGTGCTGGGGGCAGTTTTGGGTGCCGCAAACAAAAAAGAGATTAAACCATCAGACAGCATCCTGGAGGGGTAGCTGTATGAGGAGCAGCTGAGGTCACTTGGTGTGTTCAAGCTGGAGAAGAGGAGACTGAGGGGAGACCTCATTGCAGGTACAACTTCCTCGTGAAGGAAAGAGAAAGGGCAGGCACTGATCTTGTCTCTGCGGTGACCAGTGACAGGACTGAAGAGAATGGATTCAAGTTGCATCAGGGAAGGTTTAGGTTGGATATTAGAAAATGATTCTTTACCCAGAAGATGGTTGGGCACTGGAACAGACTCCCCAGGGATGTGGTCACAGCACCAAGCCTGACAGAGTTCCAGAAGTGTTTGGACAATGCTCTCAGGCGCATGGTGTGACTCTTGGGGTGTCCTGTGCAGGGCCAGGAGTTGGAGTTGATGATCCTTGAGGGTCCCTTCCAACTCAGCTTTTTCTATGACTCTGTGACATGCAGAAATCCTGATATATTAGTTAAAAACAAGAACTAATTTTCCGAGATGTACTCTCTTTGTTGAAAGCAGATTGATTTTGCAGATAATCCTAGCTGATAGCCAAGCAAGCATTCCGTTAACTTATCTTGGCTTTTACAGGAAAAACAAAACCAAACAAAATATTGTTGATCAGTTTTTCAAAGTCTGAAAATGTTATGACAAGTTTATATTATAGACCATGATATAAAAGACTTTGAAATGTATTTCAAGAATGATTACTTTCAGATGAAAACCCTTCAGAACTCGCTTGTTTCCAATTCTCAGGTATTCATTCCTGAGCTGAGAAAAGAATGGTTACAACGAACCAAGACTCCTGATGTCTGAGTGAAACTTTTTATTAACGTTTAGTCAATTCTTGCAGTCCTGAACTGAACAAAAAAAAAAACCACAAAAAAAACCCAAAAAA
>VWZV01003214.1:491839-599291 GCA_013397155.1 Irena cyanogastra | reverse complement strand
AAAAAAAAAACCACAACCCACCGGTGTACAGCCTTCCTTTGGCCCCTAACCTGCCTCGCTCGCACGCATCCCTGATCATCCAGCCCCGTTCCCACCCGCGCCCGGCCCAGCCGCGCTCCCGCCGCCCCGCGGGGCCGGGGGGCTCCCCTGTCTCGCACCGCCCCCTGGCGGCACCTGCTGGAAACGCGGGCGTCCTGCCTGGCCCCGGGTGCCCCCGGCCAAACTCCTGCCTCCTTTCCTGCATATTTTTTCGTAAGTATGGAGCTTCTTTTCTATTTAGATGTAGGGCAAATATGAATAGGGGCAATGTAAAAATTCTTATGTTATGTCCTTCAATGTATTCGAAGCTAATTTTTTATATTGGCAGATTATACTTCTTTCTAGCCACCAAAACTTCAAACCCTGGTTAGAATTGGGATGTCAAAAGAGTCCTTCGGGCTCTTTGCCCAGCAGCAGTTATTCTTCTTGGCACAATGTGAAAATTGTGTCTAATATCTCTCTGCAACCTTGGTCCGCAGAGCTGCTTAGAAATGTGAGCTTGTCGTAAAACCACTAATTAACAGGGACAGAAAGAAAGATTACGTCTCAGCGTAACATTTGGAATTAAGTCAAAGATTTTTGGTTTAAAGACACACACTGTTTCTAGTGCTGAATTATGTTTTAGGCCCTTCTCTCCTGCTGTAATAGCCTGGAAGCTCCAAGTCAGCAACTGCCATCTCTGGAGGCAGCTCATTTTCTGAGAAGTCATTAATTGCTTCCTGCTGTCACTGCTGAGGGGCATGCGGGTCTTGAGAGCGCGAGGCTGCTTGGTGCCTGAGTCTGTGCAAGGAAAGCACCTTTTTAAGCTAAAACAGGACTGTGAATAGGCTGTGTTTGTGGTTGTCATCAGTGTGGCCATAGTGACCAGTCCTGCGGTGTTAGGGTCCCTTTTATGGATTGGATCCACAAAGATCCTCTCTATGCTTCTTTCCTGAATATCCTTAGTATCTTCAAGGAAAAAAAAAAGCAATGGTGTTATGATTTTTGTTCATGCTTTTGTTGCTTTTTTTTTCATCTCCAAGTTGAAAACACTGGCAAGCACGCATAGTTTTATGGTAATAAACCTTCCTCAAGACAATTTATAGGACAAAAGAAGTTATATGCTTTTCCCTACCAGTCCTGCTCTCAGGAGTTCATAGAGGAGCCAAAAGATGTTTCACACACTTTTAAGAGCATATTATTGCCTTACTGTGTTTACCTAGATTTCATGAATCTTCAGAATAATTACATGCAATAAATATTGAATTCCCAGATGGCTGTCTTATAATAAATCTACACATATCTATACCATCAGAGCAAAACACTAATTTTAAAACTCATGGTGAGTTGTTACAGCAGAGACCAGTGGTAGAAGTGAGCTGTTTTATGGCTGTATATATGGCACCAGGGTTCCCAACACAGGCACTTCTCAGATGCAGTCTGCGGGTCAAGCAGATTGCATATCAAGGACTTTTACAATTTCACACTGAGACTTCTACATTTCCATTTCAAAGGCTGACAGAGACCCTGTTTCTTCTTGATGTAGAATTCCTTCTTGAAATCAAATGGTATTGAGGGCGGGGAACAAAGGTTGAATAAGTAACAAAGAGCTATTTATGTGCCATGGAAAAGCAAAAAAATTTGTGCAAGTGCATCAGTATCACTTGACTCTACAAGTGAAATGATCATAAAAGGATCTGTGTTTTGTATAGTCATTAATGAAGTAATCCAAAGAGATTTTACTCCTGTTTTAGCATTTAACTTGCAGTTTATTGTGTGTTTCCCTGTCCTGTACCCAAGATTAGCTCTTTTCTGGCTCGCTTGCCTAATCAGCAGGATCTTCCTTTATCAGTAAACATTTTCAGCAGTATCTTCTACAGATATCAGCTTAACTGGCTTCATACCCATGGCTGCTTTCCAGGTTTAAGAGAAAGAATTTACTCAGAGGTGTATAAACAGTGAGTAAAGAAGTTCCTCCAACTAAAGAAGTTCATCCAAAATGTAGTATCACTCTCAATTTCCACAGAATAGTGTGCAGTGGGTGGCCTAAGGGGTTCTCAGGCTCATGTAGATTGTAGCCACTTGTGCTGTGATCATCTGAAATTGACAGAAATAAATTTTCTTTCTTTCTGTGTTATGAAATCTTATCCCATTTTTAGGACTATTTTTGAAAAAGATGTTAAGAAAAAACTGTATTTTTTCTCAATTAGTTCTCATCTTCTTGAACTTTTCAATTCTTTTTCATATAATCATAGAATGGTTTGGGTAGGAAGGGACCATAAAAATCATCTTGTTCCAACCTCATAGAATTATTAAGGTTGGAAGAGACCTTTATGCAGTTCAACTGTAAATCCAGCACAGGCAAGCCCACTGCTAAACCACAGCCCTAGTGCCAATTTTTTTGCAAAATAGTGCAACTTTCTCAACAGGAATAAAGGATGCATTGGTTTTCCTTCAGTTGTCCTTGGTTTTAATAGTTTGAGCAGTGGCTTTGAAAGCTAAAGACACTGTTTTGAACTTTACAGTCTCAGCAGGGCTTGCAAGTAAGTTTACCACTTTGGGAGCAAGTGTTCTGATCACGAAATAATTAGCAAAAATCTCAGCAGCAGCAGGAGCAGAATCACAAGCAGCCTCATCCAGGAAGAACAGGACGGTGTGAGGAGCCCCACGTGGCAGCTCATCCTGGGCTGCTTCGGATAATGTGGGACAAAATGGGGCCTTTCTGAGCACGGAGGTGGGACCACCTCTGATATTTGGGGGTTTCTGGTCAGAGCAAGGATGGGAGGGGGCTCTGGGCAGCACAGTGTGGGGTGGTTGTGGGCTTGTTGAGCACCACGGGTTCTTCCTGAGCTCTGCAGGGATCTCTGCTTTTCCAGAGCTTGCTAATCACTGAAGAAAGGCAGCTGGACCAGAAATTAGGAGTTGCGTGCCTCAGTTCTCTATGTCTGTACTAGCACCTAAATGCTGTATTCATTCTCCTCTTCACTGCTGACAACACTAGGTCACCATTAATATGCTATTATATAAAGACCTTTTTTTTTTTATACGAGATAACATCTTATGGGCATTGTCTACCATTTTTCACTTAGAGTATAGACAGAATTTGCCAGTTATAACCTTGGTTGTGAGAATACTGATGTAATTTGTACATTCCATCTTCTGAAAATATTCTGTATGTATGGGAAAGTCTGAGATTTCTAGTACCCATTTAGAGTTTTATTGTGATCAAGTGCACAAGAACTAAGTTTTTGGATAATATTGGAATAAAAAAAGACCTTGCACTGCAACAGGATAATACACCAGTGTCAGTTTTTAGGGCAGATAATTGATAGTTGTTTGTTTTGAATGCAGCCTCAGAATGTTGTAAAGCTGCTGGGTTTCACTATTCAAATTTGACTAATTTTTCTCACATTATTGAACATGCTTTTAGCATGCTTTTGATACAATTTCCTTTGTATTAAACACCTGAAAGCTATTGTTACCTTTTATGTGATGTTTTCCCTTATGCACCTATGTTCATGTCTGCTGAACAGTGCTGGCAATAACTAATGAGCAGTTCCCAGCCTAAACTGTGAAGTCAGAGTTTCTTATGTTCTTTATGCATCATTTGTACATGTCATTAAATTACTGATATACTGGGTACCTTGACTACATTTCTTTTTCAGTTCAGTTAATCTAAAAATTTATGTGAAATTAAATTAATGAATGTACACACATTTAAATTCTAAGCAGATTTCTGGACCTGATGTTCTTTACTGCCTGAGAAAATGACTCATGGATTATACTGGAACATCCCCTTCTGGGAAAATCTTATAACAGAAACTGCTAATTCCAGTAGATTAATTTTCCAGTTGTTTTTCCAAAGCTGTTCTTATGGGAACTCCTTAATTAGTAGTATATTTTAAATCAATTTGGTTTTTTTTACCAGCAGTAAACCCTATTAATAAGTTTTACTTTGCTTTTATGTAGAATTTCTAGACATTTAGTTCTTTGCAGACCCTTTCATGTCCTCAACACCATTAATCCTGCAGGCTGCCAAAAGAAAGAAGCAATTATGCTCCTCAAGTGATTCTGTCCAACATATATGCAGCTGTATAGCAAATGGCAGCAGAGTGGTGTAGGGGAAATGAGTGGGAAACCTTGAAATGTTCATGTCCTCCAGGACCCCTGTGGTGCTATCAAGAAACCCAGTGAGTGCGCCTTTCCCTTTCAGCCAGGAACATCCCACTCCCTCTTCTTCTGATTTTCAGAAAAATTATGAAATTATGTGCTTCAGGCCCATTAATGCCATTAATGACATTAAAACTCTCTTTTCTGCAGGCAAAAACCCTTTTAAAGCAAGAGGAAAGATAAACCTCTTTGTTTCCTTGGCAGTCATGTGGGGAGAAGACTTTAAAATAAATGACCAGCATAGTCTGTCTACAGGTGAGTGAGCAGGGTCACTCAATGAAATGTGCATGAAGCCACATGTCAATCTACAAATAATTGTATCTACAGGAAAAGGCTTCCCAAAAGCATTCTCTAATCTTGTGAAGAATAAAAAAACCTCAAGCAGTTAAAATTATAACGCACAGTTACAATTATAATTGACACACTTTATTCTAATGCATGACATAATCAGAGAGCCTATAAAATTGATCCTAGTTTTTTTTATTAAGAATTGATAAAAAAGGGACTTTTATTTTCTAAATATCAATGTGTAGACTAGCAATAAAAAATGTTCATTTAGATGTTCTAGATAAAATGTCCTTTTAGTTAAATTTCAATAGTTATTTAAATATTGAAGCAGATCAGTTTAATTTGCTGTAACCAATGATATTTCCTAACTAAATGTAAAAATATTGTTCTGTAAAACACAGTGCCTCGCACTAATAAAGTCGCTCAAATGGTGAGTGAATCTGGAATTATTTAAATAAGACCAGAAATCGAAATTAAATAAAACTCAAGGATATTCTGAGAACAGGACTGAAAAGACATGGTTTCTTGAGGGGAAAGGAGCTCACCCATTTCCTCTCTGCTCCTCTGAAAGTAGCCAAACTTTCTGTCCCTCAGTTCAGCCATATATGGAAAACTCATCAATCTCTACAAGATTTCTAAGACTTCCATAGAAAGGGAGTTGCTGTTTGTAAATCCTGGATAAAAAGTATTAGAATTATGTCAAAACAGCTCACTTATTCTAAACATCCAAAGCCCAATGATTATTGCACAGCATTTTTTTTTAATAATAAGGAATTTTTTCATCAATAAAGTTACAAAATTATTTTCAGTTGGTTAGTAATTTTGGGGACTTATCTACTCATGTTTTCTTTCATTTGTGAAGATTGTTTTCTTGTATTTTGGTTGTACAACCTTTATTTATATTGCTGGATAATACTTTGTGTGCAAATTTATTGTCTTCTGTGAGATTACCCATAAGACTAAGTAGCAGACAATGTCAATACATACCCTGAAATTTTCTTTTATTTCATTGTTAACATCATTTCCAGACCTCCTGAAGAATTTAAAGACAGTTTTGTGAAAGACAATGTTACTTTCACTCTGTTACTCTATGATTTGAAAGCATGAAATGGCCATATTTGTTTTCAAAATCTCCCATCCTTTGGGACCAAAGGACTTGGAAGCTTCACCACCATCAACAGAGAGAAACAAAAGCTCACAAAATAATGTAAGACCATCTCACTGCTGGATTTTTTAATGTGAAATGAAAAATAAACTAAACAGAAAGATATTACCTGGCATTCAAGATCCAGTATAATTCATGTTTATTTTCACTGTGTACAGAAGGTGGAGCCAAATTCATAAGGATCTGTGAACTCATACTTCACTCTTTCTTTGAATACTTTTCTAGTGTCTTTCTGAGGGGGCAGCTAGTTCAGAGGACGTATTGATTGGAATCAGTTACAATCTTGGGATAAATCCTTTTCAGAACCACTTTTCTGGTGTTTAAGCTGTCTTTAATGAGGTTTAGAAGTTTCTTGGCACAGCTGAAGAGCATCTGAGCCTTCCTGTATTATCCTTCTCCCTTTCTCCATCAGTGACACAGGAGTGAATTCAGATTTCTAAATGTGGCATGTAAAAGTGAGCAAGCTGAGTATCTCCATGAAGTTGTGGTGAGACCTTAGTGGTATGAAGTGGCAAGCACTGACCAGCATAAAGAACAGAAAGGAAACAATCACCCGAAGTTCTGAGTACTTTGTTTTCCTTCTATGTGGTTCTCATAAATTTTATAAAGAAACTCACACTTTGTTGTTTGTCCTGCCAGCTGATATCCCAAAATGCAACTGGAGAACAAATCAGAATAATTTGGGGCTTAAAGGATGGGCCCTGACATTAAGAAATTTTGCTTCTCATTCTGGCTGAACCATGAGCTGTCTGTGACTCAGAAGAGCTGCTGATATTCTC
Source organism: Irena cyanogastra (assembly GCA_013397155.1). Taxonomy (NCBI): domain Eukaryota; kingdom Metazoa; phylum Chordata; class Aves; order Passeriformes; family Irenidae; genus Irena; species Irena cyanogastra. The sequence continues at coordinate 592,871 of VWZV01003214.1, read as the reverse complement.
CATGACAAACTTTCCAAGTCCATAAAAGAAGTTACTATAACGTAACTTATTCTATGATAATATTTATAAAACACTCTGAGATTGCAGACAGATGACTGTACACCAGCGCAATGTATTTCCGGAGAATGGTGACCATTCTCTAGGGTGGGCTCTGATGCAATGGCATCTGTCACAGGGAAGTTCCCGCTGTCATTTTAGGTGCTTCAGTCTGCTGTTTTTTCCAGCAGGGTCTCTTTTCAAATAGCAATTATTTTCTTTTGCAGGCAGTAAGAACAGAATCTATCTTATGCTGACTAAGACTCCTTTTCCCCTGGGGAATATCTAGCTTTGAGTTAAATTAATCTGAGAGACCAGTTTCAACAAGGAATGGAAGGTGAACTCACTAAGAGGCAGTCTTGTCATTATCCTCCTTTTATTATTACTGTCCTTAAAATTGTTATAAGAAAATATTCTTATAGGCTATGAGCTGTGCCACCCAAGTAGGACCAGATCCTGCCGTGAAGGATGACAATTGCCTTTAACTGTCTGTTTTTAACAAGCAATGACCCTTTGAAACTTGGGGCAGGGGGTGGACATGGCTGTGCTTCGCAGACTCAAGGGTGTGCTGAGTGCATCAGTGGGCTCCAACCCAGTCACCCCAGCTGAAAGAATGTGCAAGCACTGTGGTCAGCTACTTCAAAGCTGAGTTGTATTTCTACGTGACGTAAACTCCTTAAACAAGCAAAAAAAAACCCACTGGGTAAAAAAAAAAAAAAAAAAAAGGCATTAGTCTGCACATTTATGTGCTTAGGTAATCATGAAATACCACATTATTGTTCCTTGGATGTTCTGAAAAGCTTTACCTCCATAGGGCATGAAACAGGGTCACGCATTATTCTCAAGTTTGTCTTCAAAGCCAAATGTGTGAGAAGAGATATCACTGAAAATCTGCCAAGGCTTATGTTCCATCCAGGGATGTGGGTGACTGCACAGCTACCTTGAAAGCAAGAAAATCTGCACTGCCTGTGTATATTGACCTCCATTTACTGTATATTCAGCTCATGTTACTTGGTCTGTGGATTCCTCTCCCAAATTGCACAGGACAAGGACAGTGCCTTGCATGGAAATACTGGGAAGTGAATTTTGTAAACAAATTGAAAACAAGGGAAGGCATGTAATTCATTTTAAGAGCTCCACAAACTACAGACATGCTTAATTGGAAGTAGACCATGAACCCCACTGGTACCCATGAGGGATTTGGTAATAGTCAAGAGAGCCTTCCAAATGAAACATTCGCTAGGGCTTTTCTAGTGAACCAGGTTACTCAAAAATTATTGAGAGATTATTTGGAAGAAATATGAGGAAAAAATTGTTTTTTTATAAAATGCTGCACTTGTGTTAAGGTAATAACTACAAAGAAAAGACTGGAGTGAGTTCTGTATTAACCATGAATATGTGACAAAAGCTGGAAATACCAAATAATCCAAATTTTGTTTCCCTTTGGTAAATCTGCATATAAAAGCAGCAGCAGTGGACAGTGTGGGCTCTGAACTATTTCACTGATTTAGCTGAGGAATAGCAGAGAGTGGGCAGAAGTGCTGTGGAAGTCACCCTTAGGTTCAGCCTCAGAGGCGCACTTGGCAGAGTCTGTGCTCCAGCACTGCACCTGGGTCAAGGTGCAACTGTGCCCTTACAGATTGTGCTGCAGCCTGCCAAAACAAAGGCAAACAGGTTCTGGAGTCCTTGCCCTGCCAAGACTGTGCTATTTGCTCCAAATGGCAAAATATCAATGGGTGGCAAAGAGAGTTCCCAGACAGTTCAATGCCCCAAAATATTTCCTTTTTTTTAATGTGAAAAGAATGTCTTCTACAATGCAAGGCTTCAAACCTAACTGTGATCTTCTTACCCCTCTCTTAATCCATAATTATGAACAGATTTGCAAATATCTCAGATCTGACACCCCTGTGCTTTCCTGTTGAACATAGTTTCAGCTGAAGAAGAGTTGTGTGTGAGGACATTTGTTCCATCTGAAACAATTGTTTCCATTGCAAGGCAAATGAATGTGAGATTTTCTTGTAATCTTGTGAAATGGTAGATCATTGCACCTGAAGCTGAATATGTTCTGGTAACAGGCTGCAAAATGTGATCATGAAGACATATTTCCAAAGTCTAAGAGAAATTTCCAAGTAATTCTTATTGGGACAATAGTAGTCCTTCCTAACTCTACACAGTATTGCAATGGAGACCTTTCCCTTTTGCATATAGATAATGACATAGCAAAACCAAGTCCTATGCTTAATATGGCTGCAAAACCATTCTTCCCTTGACCCTAATGTACACATTTTGGTTTTCCAAACCAGATTTTAAGATTGCTGGCCTTCTCACAAATGCTGGGGGTTTTTATTTAAGTGGAGAAATACTTCTTCTTCCTTCCTTCAAAACCATAATATTTGAAAATTTGCAAAGCCTATACTGGAAGATAATGGGAAAATGCAAGATCAGGCAAGCTGGACCCCGTGATCTTGTGATCTTGCCAGCTCTGACAGGGAATTATAGCTTTGTATTCTTGCATGTTAAAATTCAAGGGTTTATTCCTGGCATAATTCTGCTTTCCTAAGGGGCGATCTTTTTCAGGGCCAGCATACACGATATTCAAAATGTCCTCAATATCTCAGCATTGACACATGTAGTCTTGTTGACAGAGTTTCATGCTTTGCTCCACAATAACCAGTGTTTTACAGACAGTAGCAGGAGCCCTATGTGTACTGTGCTCACTGTCTATACCACAGTCATGAAGACAGTGAAACACTATGGTTTGTATATTGCAATTTATCCATTCTCAAAAAGAAGGGCCCACAGGTTGTGAGGCACAGAGCTCCAATTCTCCCTTAATGTGATGAGAAAAGGCAACCTGAAAACTACCTTCAAAAAGCATGAGGTTTCTTTCTGCCATATGGCTTGGACAACTGTAAAAACAAGAGGAGGAAAAAAAAGTCAAAACTAACAAACTAACAGCCACTATCAAAGGAAAAAGAGGAAACTGAGCAAACCAGTTGTCTTTGTCTGCAGCTGAAAGAAAGGGAATGGAAGGTGTACACTGTAGTGTACTAGCTCTTTTTGTCAAACAGGAGGCAGTGTGGGCTGCTATTAACTGCTCCAGAGCAAGAACCAGGATGGGTGTGTTCAGCTCCTCTCTTCAAAGCTCCCTGCTGAGTGTATTTCTACAAAGCTGTTGTCTTACTTCTCTTCTCTGGAGAGATCTGGGTGAAAAACACTGGGAAGAGCTGTAAAAAATAAGTAGTAATATTTAGGTTGTGTTGCAGAATGTAACTCATTATTTCAAAAATAAACTGTAAAAAGAACCTTTATCTAGGAAGAGCTCCATACCCATAATTGAACTCCCCTTCAAAGAGCAAAAAATGCTTATCCATGCTATTGAGCCCAGAGATAGCTTTTGAGACTAACATGAATTGAAACCCAAGTGAGTCTGGTACAGCCCAAAGTGTGAAACTTCATGGAGAACAGGAACACTTCTAGAGAAGCTCTTAGGAAGTCTCATGGAGCAGCTAATACTCCATGACATGAACAAGACTAATGACAAGACAAGACCAATTCCTAATGACATTTAAACTCCATGTGTGAGGAGCTTAAAATAAAGAAATAAATTAATCTCTGTTCTGCAGACAAGGCATTTTTCAAGGAGCATTTAACCAGGGTCTAGGCAGGAGCAAAGCCAAATTAGTTTTGTTCCAATTGCATAGATCAGTTTTGAAGCATGTTTTTGTTCTGTAGAACATGTTCAAAAATTATCAAGAACATTTCTCACTATTGAAGCCTGATTCTCTGTACTATGCTTTATTTTCTGAAGTTTCCTGGAAAGAGTTTCCTGGAATGTGAGATCATTTTTTCATTTCTCCCGTGGGACAGACACACACACACGCACACACACAAATAATAGTAAAAAAATATGTGATGTGTATCTCCCGTGGAAACAAACACGCTGCTCTTGGTGTGTACTTTCATGTGTGCACGTAAAGGAAATTGACCTCAGTAAACAAGGCTGTGTTCACAACAAAAAAGTAGAGAGGGCTTAGGAGGGCTTCTTCTCCAGAGTGGTGGCTGGGAGACTGCAGCCCCAGCATCCAGGATGTCCACGCCGGTTGCTCATTAATGCCTTTCACTGCATTTCTGCCTTTCCCTGCAGGGAAGCTCCTGGTGCACACTGGAGAGCCAGCTTGTTGCGTCTGTCTCAGGCGAGCCCAGATCCGGTCACCGTGCCAGCCAGGTGCCCCAGTGACCGGGGGCTGTGAGGCGGCTGCTGACTGCCCGTGTATTTATTTTGTTACATCAGCAAGAGTGGACTTCCACGCTCTCCGAGTTTCCGCGGGCTGTTTTTTTTGCTGTGCCTTCAATCCTCTCCCTCCTCCTCCCCCAGCTCCGCGCTCTCCGCCCGCAGAGCGCCCCTCCTCCTGGGCTGCCTCCCCTCCCTCTCCCCTCCTCTCGCACAGTCAGAGGCTTGAAAACTTGTTAAAAGCTCTCCCAGTGTTCCAAGTTAGAAAAAACTTTTACGAGGTATCAGCACTTTTCTTTCATTAGTGGGGAAGGAAGGATGAAAAATACAAAACAGCAGTAGACTTTTAAAGTTTAAATAGACAGGTCTGAGTGCCTGAACGTGCTCTTCCATTTTAGTTTAACCCTCCAAAGAAGTGCTGTGATCCATTTTCACTGCTGATCAGCAAGGGTAAGTTGAAAGTTTTCCTTTTTCATCATTTTGTGTATACTTTTTTTTTTCTGAAAACACTTCTTTTCTTTTTTCTTTTCCTTTTTTTTTTTTTTTTTTTTCCCACCCTAAGAATTCTGTGTTATTGCGTTGAGGGTCGAACTCGTTTAAAAACACACACCTCTAAACAGCGTAGATTCTCTCAAAGTGCTAAGTTCCCGCTCGGAGGAATTCTTTGCTTTCTTTTGTCACATTTCTATACATTTCTAGAAGTGCTACACTTTTACAACTTGTAACCTTGTTCAGCCGAAGGAGGAACTGCGGCGAAGTTGTGAGTGTCAGGGTGAGCAGATTTGTTGCTACCACGAGCTCCCCTCCACTGCTCTCGGGCTAAGCCAGCTCCTTTAAAGAAAAAGCCGAGGTGCGCTTCACTCTCCTCTGCTGTACCAAAATTGCATCAGAAGTTAGTAACAGGGAGACCTTGCCTTGAATGCGTCCCATTCCTTCCCCGCACGTTTTGCTTTCATATGGAAATTCTGATAGATGTCTGATAGCTTGAGCTGAGCAAGCTTCTTAATTAGATGCCTTGTTAAATGCTGCAGCTACTGAAGTGGTGACTTTCACGTGGTCTTCCTGATAAGTTTTTTCCCCTTTTCATTTAAAATAGACGTGATAAAATCCAGACACGGGTTATGGATTTTTAACCTGGTTTGTATATAGTTACTCTGTTTTAGCAACCTCAGTGAGGGATTTTAGAGAAGGAATGTGGGATATCATGATATGCCTTACCACGTTGGCAATGTCTGTGAAAGTCTTGGGTAGATATTAATGAAAGTTGTCTAGGGAGGGCTGTACATAATCCCCATATGACACATTTTCTGTATAATACCTCAAAGACTTAATTGTCAAAATGCAGACGAAAAAAATACTTAAGCAGCATCTCTTGGAGACCTGAAAACCTTTTCATGTTGCGAGACTTGGAGTGATTCCTCATAGCAGTTGTTGCCTGCTGCTTGCCAGTAGTTAAAGAGCAGCACGAGGAAGGAGATAAAAGAGCCTTCAGCTGAAACACAGACGAAGCAGAGAGTCTATCTTATCGAGTAACACACGAACAAGAATATTGTGTGCTTGTACATGTCCTCATGTTTTGCCTTGAGATAACCAGCAAGCTTCATGGAGCAGCGTATTTCCTCTGAGGATTTAGTTTTTGCACGTGATACTTACGATGAAAACCCTGGTAATGAGCACAAAAACGGGATATAAAGGACACCTTTTGCCTGATGTCCCTGTGTGTGTGTGCGCGCGTGTGTGTGCACATAGGGAGTGAGTTAGAGGACTTGCATGAAGCTTTCATCCTGCCATTTTTAACATCTGGACAGCACACTACGCGGCACAATTTAAGCCTCTAGTCTTTGGGATGTTTACTGAAGTGTTTCCCTCAGAAACTTCAAAGCCAAACACTGGCGCTGACCCACGATACCTAAGTGGCAGAAAGGCAAGGGGCAGGCTGGGATCAGGAGAGGGAAGAGAGGGATGGACACAAGGGATTTGATTTGCAACATAAAGCTGAATGCCTACACGCACAGGAGCACAGACAGATTCAACGCTCGAAAGATATCTCAGCTCTCATATTATGCAAGCCCAAGAGATTAATTTTATTTGTCTCTCCAATGAACCAGGGCCAAGGATTCCTGTGGGTATGGGGAAGGTTAGAGGACATTGAGCAATGCATGTTTCATTGGATACATTGCTCTCTTTCCTCCCAGTCTCTGGTATCTCCTTCCCATGTTACTCACTGAATTCATCTTGAGTAGAGGCACTTGGGCTGTTATTTGTGCCATTTATGTATTAAGACATCCAGATTTCAAGATCCTCAAGCAGGGCCATCAGAGGGCCTGAGGCCCCCTCGGGGAATTCAGCGTTCCTTCCCTTAATTCCAAAGTGAGTCAGGTGAGGGATGAATCTGAGCGTTAACACAGAGGATAGACCTGACTTGTACAACTAGAGAACGTCTAAGAAAGTGCTTGCAGTTGCTTTTGCAAATATGCTTTAAAATTAAATTTTATGTGGAGGGTACAAGATAGGAAAGGCAGAGGCTATGAGGTAGATCTGGTAGTGACTGACCACCAGCAGTACTGGCAGACAAAAGAAAAACCACAGTTGTGACACTTTAAATTCTAGCCACTGTAACCATTTTGTGCGTAACCTTTGTCTGGTGGATGAAATTAACTCAAGCTCATCTGCAGACCTATATATGAACTACACCTTCCAAGGGAATGTCTGCAATGCTTTTGCTTATTTTTATAAGATTTTGGAAAGCTAGTCTTCCCCATTCCAACAGGTCCAAACCCAATGAGTTCATCTCAGCTGCTTTCTCTACGATGTATGTTACTTTTGGGAAATGCTCAAGCTGATTTATGTTCAGGGTCCAGAGCCTTCTCTTTTGTTGTCTAGGTGTGTGTGAGCACAAATAAAAAGATAGAAAAAGTTGGAAAACCAAAGCTTTGGTCTGTTTCCCAATTACTTCAGCTGTACAATCCCAGTTTGGAACCCACTCTAACCCTTGCTGCTCTTCCATCCACTGGCATGTGACCTTCTAACACTGTAGTCAGACCTAGGACATTACCACAGCACTGAGTCTGCATTATTTTTCTTGGAAAATATGAACCAGATGACATGATGAATGCCGTCCATAAAAAACAGTTCTAGAATTTCTTAATTGTGGCTTACAAATCAAATATCTTATATATGTGGTCATCCTAAACCTGTGCAGATGAATACTGTCAGATCTCCTGCTGCTCTATGGATTTTTTTTTTCCCTGCCTTAACCCACACACAGTAGGACCTGGAAGAAATCCATCTTTTAAAGACTGCTGGATTTTAATGCTAGGCCAGCATTAGTCTGCCTTAGAGAAGGTTATGATCCTGTAAAGTATTAATCAGTAGGAACTCATGAAATGCACGTACTCATCATCAGCCATACACTTAAACTCCTGAAGTACTGAATTTGTATGAATTGAATGGGCCAGCCTGTGTCATTCAGTGGACTCCTTTAAGGTATTTGGAAGTGCTAAAACAAGTTAAAGTCCAGAAAGCTAAAGAGCTATTTTTAAAGGTTGTCTGCCAACCATTTCAAACTGATTACAAAGCTAGAATACTTAAGTACCTGTTTGATACAAAACCTCTTTTTATACCTGGTAAACAGATTTGTAATCGGTTAATAAAACTGGTCTTTCAGTGCCCTGAAAGTAAACAAGTTAGATCCGATGAATGAATTTTCTCTACAACAAAGCAAAGTACTGTGTTTCATAAAGCAATGGAATCCACTTAAGGAAAGGAATAATATATTTGTGCCACCACAAGGTTATCTGATTAACAGTACAATGTTTTGAATTGATGTGGGGTATTTTATCACTGGCAAAGGCTAGCATGTAACTGATCTCTTTTTTAAAAAGTTGCTTTTCAGAATTATGTATGAGTAATTCAAGCATGGAATGTTTCCTCCTGGAGTTTATATTGCCAGCGGACACAAATGAAACTTAGCAATTTTGCATGCTGAAGCAAATTAAAAAATAGGGAGTAAATTCTCCAAATATTGCAGGTGTGGGATTAAGTAGGTCAAAACTGAAGTAAATCATATTGCATTAATGAACCAGAGACGAGTGTAACTAGAAAACAAACAGCACATAACTGCCTAGAAATAACATATCCTCTGTTTTCTTAATCAGGCTTTCAATCTGAAATAACATTTAGACAATAAAAAAGTACGTTGAGTCTGAGGAAAGTCTGTTAACCCAATAGTTTCTAGTCACTGGAAAGCTGACTTATTAAATCAAGAAGCTGTAACTTGAAAAAGGCTTCTTCTGTCCACTTGCACTAGGACATGGAGCAAATAGCTTGCCTTTAAAACAAACTTCACGTGTTGTATAGTTACAGGCTGTTCTCTGTTTTAATAATCCCTGCCTGAGGAGGAACGTGGTCACATTTCATTCCAGCCTTTCCAAGGACCTCCGCACTTCTCTGCCTGACTCCTTCCCTGCCGCTCCAGCCCAAAAAGACAAACTGACTTTTTCTGAAAAGGATGAAAGCTGAGGATGGCTGAGGGGACATGTCAGACACAAACATGCTCTGTTTGCTCCTCCCGGCAGAGGCTTCCAGTTTTAAAAGTTTGAAGAAGGCCTGATCCTTTGATGGGGCTTCATTCATGAGAAGAGCTAATTACATGAGGAAGGGTCAACAGGCTGCAGTGGCTGAGCTTCAGAGCCAGCTGTTAAGGCAGACGGAGGAAATGGCCCTGGGATATTTTTCAGGGATTCAAAGATAATTGGCATCTCAGAGCTATCACAGCGAGTACTTTAAACACTGTCTCCCATTACTCTCTCAGACTCGATGGCAGGAATGGTGTGTTTTTGTTTGGCATCTATTGTTATGTTTGAGTTTGCCAGATTTATAACCCTGTGTTCCCAGTGATTCACCACTTCTTGAAAGCAAGTCTCCTTGGTGCTAAAATTTCCTATTTTATGAATTATCCTAAAATTGCGTACTCTATAAATGACCTTCACTAGGGAATATATCCATGATGCAGTGGGGAGGAAATAATTTGGACGTTATCAAAACTGTTAATACCAGGAAGGGATTACTCAGCAACCATGGAACAAATATCTGTGCCCAGCAGCATTCACATTAAAAGGGAAACTTCATGATTATTTTTCTTTTTAAGTTCCTGATTTCATGTGATTTCATGCTTTTTTTTATGTCGGGAAAGTTAAAATATAATTTTAAATAAGATTACCATTCTCCTGTTGATAAAAATCTGTAGTGAGATTTGTTTTCCTAGGAATCTAGACCATCAAGCAAGCTATTTAACTTCTTCTATGTCATCCTGTGTATTTCTAGATATCCTGGGAAGCTGCCTGTGTCCCAGAAACGCGCACTTTAAAGTCAGGAAAGACTCTTTAAACTTGCAGTGTTCAACACTTGGAATGCAAATTGCAAGCCAGGAGTCGCCTTACAAACAGAGCATATTTACCTTTTTTTTCTTGATAAATCTTTTCCTTTCAAAACAAAGAAGGAATTTAAATACAAAAAGATGCAAATACAAACCTGAAACTCCAATGAATTAAGCAAATCCCAGATAAACAGGAAACCCGTTCCTCCAATATGGTAACATGATCTTAGCTGTGTTTCATGTATTTTTTTTTCCTTCATAAAACTATAGGTAAAGAATGCTTTCTTTGATCTTTGTGATGCAAATACTAACATATAAGCTAATTTAGACAGCAAACACTTTTTCTGAAGTTGAGTATAAACTTGGCATCATTAGGAAATATGCCCTTAAAAGTATTACATGCTGTGAAGTGACAGGCAGAAGCTCAGTTTAATATTGCTGTGTAGGAAAACCGTGGGTACTTTGCAAAGGTAGATTTTTAGATATGTGACCCTAATATTAACTTAAGATAACCTATTGTGTATTTAGGTTATACTGTGGTTTCCTTTTTTAGTATCTGAAAGAGTGAACATAAAGATTACATGGAATGATCAATCCTCACTGAAACTGAGACATCTTTCATATACTCCTAGCATATTTAGGCAGTGCTATTACTTATTCCACATCCTGCTTCAGCTGTGTGTCACAGCTGTTTTTCACCTGAGGCAGGTGTAGGTTATTGAACTGAGGCTGCCATGAAGGAAGCTGAGCCAACCACAGTGGTCACTGAGGGTTATCGTGGGCTTCCTGAAAACTGGAGTGAAATTTGGAACTTTTTCAATTGTACTCTGAGACATTATATGTTACTTTCTCTTTTCAGTTTTCCTGACTTCCCACTTTACCTGCAGACTCACTAAAACTCCAGTTTCTCTTCAGATTGTGTAAAATATATTAATTACAACAAGCTGACATCACTGCTCTGTTAGCATTGATCAGTGATTTAGTGTGTCAAAGGTATTACAGCTCTGACTTAACCCTTGATGTTTTTTTCCTTTGTGTCTTTGTTTAGCCAGCATCCTGTGAAGATGGGTGATTGGAGTGCCTTGGGAAAACTTCTTGACAAAGTTCAAGCCTATTCTACTGCAGGAGGGAAAGTGTGGCTGTCTGTCCTCTTCATTTTCCGAATCTTACTATTGGGAACAGCAGTTGAATCTGCTTGGGGAGATGAACAGTCTGCATTCCGGTGTAACACTCAACAGCCTGGTTGCGAGAACGTCTGCTATGACAAGTCCTTTCCCATATCCCATGTACGCTTTTGGGTTCTGCAGATCATATTTGTGTCTGTACCTACCCTTTTGTACCTGGCACATGTGTTCTACGTCATGAGGAAAGAAGAGAAGCTGAACAAAAGAGAAGAAGAGCTTAAAGTAGTGGCAAATGATGGTGTGAATGTGGATATGCATCTCAAGCAAATAGAAATTAAGAAATTCAAGTATGGGATCGAAGAGCATGGCAAAGTGAAGATGCGTGGGGGACTGCTCCGTACTTATATCATCAGTATCCTGTTTAAATCTGTCTTCGAGGTGGCTTTCTTGCTGATACAATGGTACATTTACGGGTTTAGCCTGAATGCCATCTACACCTGTGAGCGAGACCCATGCCCACACAGAGTGGACTGTTTCCTCTCCCGTCCAACTGAGAAAACCATCTTCATCCTCTTCATGCTGGTGGTGTCCTTGGTGTCTCTTGCCTTGAACATCATTGAGCTTTTTTACGTGTTCTTCAAGGGTGTCAAGGATCGTGTGAAGGGGAAAACCGATCCCTACTCCCACAGCGGTGCCATGAGCCCTTCCAAGGACTGTGGCTCCCCCAAATATGCTTATTACAATGGCTGCTCATCACCGACCGCCCCTTTGTCTCCCATGTCTCCCCCAGGGTACAAGCTTGTTACTGGAGACAGGAACAACTCCTCCTGTCGTAACTACAATAAGCAAGCCAGCGAGCAAAACTGGGCCAACTACAGTGCGGAGCAGAACAGAATGGGGCAGGCTGGCAGCACCATCTCCAACTCGCACGCCCAGCCCTTCGACTTCTCCGATGACCACCAGAACACGAAAAAACTGGCGTCAGGACATGAGCTGCAGCCCCTCACCATTGTGGACCAGAGGCCTCCCAGCAGAGCCAGCAGCCGAGCCAGCAGCAGGCCTCGACCTGATGACCTGGAGATCTAAGCTTCTTGATGCAGTACTTGCTCAACTACGAAACGACGTGCATTGGAAGATGCCGTCAGTGCTGATCTTGTTCCAGTGGAGGTGGTACTTAACAGTCTCAAGCAGGAGATTTTAGCAATCATAAAAGAAAAAAAAGCAAAACAAACAAGCAAACAAACTTTTAAAATACTTGCTGGTTCTTTGGGGGGTGTGGGGTTGGTGTGGGGTGGTACAGTACACATTGATATTTAATGTAGCTGGTTTAAAGAATTTAAATACTAAAAAAAAAAGGAAAAAAGATAGGTAGTACTAAGGTAAAGGGCTGTTTTTCTAGAAAGGCTGTAAATATCTGAGTGTATGTGTATGTGTGTACTATCATGTTTATTTCTAAAGATTCTTCTGCAATGCTAAAACCCAATAATAACTGAACTCACATTTGTCAGGGTGAAGTGCTACCTGAAGATGAAAACATTTTTCCTATTCAACATGCAAAAAAATCCAGGATTGCCTCTGATCATTTCCCTGTCAAGAACATTCCATTCTTAGAAAGTGCACTTTGAAGGTAAACTTTCCTACATGGTCCTCCACATTGTTGGAAGGCTCCCGTGAGGACAATTTACAGTCTTTGAGTCATTCAATTCAAATTTCAGGCATGGCCCACCAAGAAATACTTTGGTCACCTGCTCTTCCAGCCCTTCATGCAGGTGTATTTTGTGATGTGCGTAAATGGGATGGCTCCACGCACATGGAACCAGCAACGACACAGTCTTGCCCACAGCGATACTTGTGTCCTGCTATTTATGTAGAGTCTTTTTAGTATTATATAAAACACAGTTTGCTGCCACTTGCAGATTTAAGCATCAAGACAAGCAAGCAACTGCCTTTAGTGGATTTTATCACACCTTTATGTGTACTAAGGGTGTACGTATGTGTGTGGATGTGGAGGTAAAAGTATACACAAAACACCCTCAGAAGCATAGGCTGAGAAATAAACGCACACAAGTTACTTGCAGTTGACACTTCCTCATGGATGTTGTGAAGATGTGGGCCACTATGGTGTTTACATTCTCTGGTTCCTTCAATGTAAGCGAAGCACACATTGTTATATTTTTTTAATTCTATAAAATATTTTCCACGTGTCCTAAATGGATGCTCTTTTAAAAATAAAAAAAAAAAATCTAAAGGGCCTAATCCTGGATATCTTGCTCTGGAAAATCTCTCTTTAAAGTTGTTGGGAGTTTTGCCTCAACAAATCTGCAGGATCAAGCCCAAGATGTAGCGAACCGTGTTCTTGCTGGCATGAATGATTTTCTTTTGTAGAAGTTAGGGGTGGAAAAGACCCATTAGGTCATCTAGCCAATTTCCTTGATAGGTAATAATGATGCTTGAATGATAGAAGATGTAGTACTGTAAGCAAGCTTTAGTCTTTTATGTGAGAAACTTAGAAGAAGTGCTTTGTGCTGGATTAATAATAAAATATGCCTAAATGGCTTTTGCAGTAACTGGTATTTTTCTTGTTCTAAATATTCACATTTACTGAACTGCAATGTCCACTGAGTTTGACAGTTAGGTCTTTCTAGATGGCTCTAGCAACTTTAGTGTTTACAGTTAGATTATGTTTGAAATGCAAGTGAAGTTGAAAGGATTTTTAAAGAGTACAATTCTAGCTAATTTATTTGAAATATATGCTAAAGAAATCTACCAGTTTCTTCAAATGCATAGCCTCAGCTGAACACCGATTGACCAAGGAAATACATAGCTTGGTTTCATTTTGCAGCAACACAGATAAATTGTTTCATTTAATACATTATATTAATTTGTTTGACATTCCATGTTAAACTACTGTTGTCCTCAACTTCATTGCATGTATGCAACCATAGTTTGTCAGATCATGTTGTCTGGAGAACATTAGTCAATAAAGTTTTAATTTAGTATAAATACATTTTCTAATTGTCTTTTACTGTTTCATATGTCCTTAGATATCTTTAGTTTCAGTCTGATAATCCAAACTCATTCCTCCCTTGTTCATTTTTCCCCAGTCACTCTGTATTTCAGGAGCGTCCTTTACTTAATCCATCTGGATTTGCTTTGAACTGAAATTCCACAGGGCCGTGTTCAGACACCCTCACAACAACTGGAAAAACAAGCATTGGCTCTGCCACTCCTGAAACAAAGTAATGTTCAGCATGAACAAATCTTACCGAGATTCTCAGAAAATGTATATTTATTTGCAAACTATTATAAAAATGACAGTCCTAAAAGATTGTCACATAATTTCTCAAGCAATTTTTATATATGGCTTAGATTTAACATTATGAAATCATTATGTCTAGTTTACATTTCCCCATGTCATCAGATTGCTCAAGTGACAGTCAGTTTCAATTTCTGAAATTAAAACCCCATTTCTTCCAACTCAATAGGAGAAAGGTACTGATTTTGATAAGACTGGGATTTTGCATATTGCCTCTCCTGCTTCACCCTTTACATCCCCATCACTAATAAAGTCATACAGCTTTTCAGGGTTGGACTGTAGATGTAAGGTGGTTCAACTCTTTCTTTTATTTGAAAAATGAAAATATAATGGTCATGTGATTATCATAAAAGGTCTTACTTTCAAATTTGCTCGTTATTTTAAGCCCAAATTCTTCCCCTTCTTATTAGTAAAGATGAGGGAAAGCAGGGCAATGGTAGTGGATTTATAGCTCTGAGAGATACTACAAAAGTACCAGCACAAGGAATGACTCCTGGAAGTTTTCCTTAAATGAAAACAATGGGTCATATTTAAGCTGGCTTGTCCTAGTTCATCTGTAGAAATGGAAGGGGCATTCCAAGCAATTTGTAAGGATTGTGCCCTTGGAAAGGTGGGCACCGAACCATTCAGAGAAGGGCTCGCCCTGAGATAAAATGTAGTGTCTCCTAGACAAGCTGAATGTCAGGTATGTCCCATGGGGCATCTTGAGCAACTGAAACAATTTAGTGCTGCAATGCCAAGGCTCTCTGAATGACTTTTTTTTTGGTGGTAATGCATGTGTGTACATGTGTAGGGTAAAGACACCCCAGAGGGCATTTCTCCCACCTAGATTTATTTCTGTAGACAGCATTTATTATACACTTCAAAGCCATAATAATTTTGTATGCCATTCATCTGGTTCTTTAGGCTCTTTCTCCCAGTGCATCCCTGCAGCAGCATTTGCTTTGTCTGCAGATGACACAAAATAAGCTGTGATACAGTGCTAGCACACACTTCTCAGCCTCTGTAGAAGGATATGTTAGATATTGATTTCAAACTGGAAAAGATGCAAAAAATACAGTCTCTGAAGGTAATTCAAACAAAAACATAAAACCCAAATTCACATCCTGTTAATTATTTAAAAAACATGTTTATGTTTTGTGTAGCAGTATTTTGCAAAAAAGGCAAATCATCTTAAGGCCTACACCCTGTCCCAGCAATTTGAAATGTTTTTAAAGGGTAAAGTTAGAAGGAAAAGTTACATGCAGCTTAAAATCTATATGCACATCATGTAATTTCAAGATGTTTTAAATGGAGTGAGCACACACTGAAGGTTATTTCCTAATTTAGAAATTTGATTTCCATATTTAAAGTGGAAACTACAGTAATAGTTTGAGAACCGGAACAAATTATGTGAGCGTACCTGTCTCACCCACTGAAATCCATAATTTTTAAGCAATTCACTTGTGTCACTTGTCCAGAACCACATCTCCTACATCTGTCTGCAGCACTCCTG
This sequence comes from Irena cyanogastra, assembly GCA_013397155.1. Taxonomy (NCBI): domain Eukaryota; kingdom Metazoa; phylum Chordata; class Aves; order Passeriformes; family Irenidae; genus Irena; species Irena cyanogastra. Next base: position 577,289 of record VWZV01003214.1, on the reverse strand, counting down.
TGCTCCTCAGCAGTAGCACCATGCTGCCTTTCCCTCAGACTTTCTCTACAGCTTGTTATTGATTAAAACAGAGAAAAAAATAGTGATGTAAGGAGTAGAGTTTTTCAATTCAAATATAGGAGTTCTGAAGTTACCTTGACTGGTTAATCCAGAGTTCTGAGTATGTCAGATCAAAACCTCCTCCCCTCTTGGTGGTTGTCTGTTTCTATTCTGCTGAGACAGAACTACTTTTAATTCTTCTTGTAATTTCTCCATGATTACCACTGCTACCTTTTCAAGAATTTAAACAAAATAGGGCAGAAAATAGGATTTACCTTCCTCCTGTAGAGTTTTTCCTTTCTATTTACTCCTAATCCAAACCTAGCAGGACTGACTGTTCTACTGAGCTTGACATACATTTTTGAATGTGCTGTATTATTCAAATACATAATCTCGTTGAAGATGTCTTGACTTCTCATGCTGCTTATGGGAAGTCATACTTCTCCAGACATCTGCACTGGATCTGCCAAAGAGCTCAGATGACAGAGCCCTTGAAGATTTCTCTGGCAAAAATCCAGTCCTTTGATGATACAGAGCTACTCCTTACATTACTTTCATTTCTACTGTCAACATAGACAATAAGGCCAGAAACATAAGCCATATCTGAGAAATCAGTACCTGGATGTGTTATCTGCTTCAGTTGCATAAAACTCTTTGAGTGCCCTCCATTTTATTTTAACTTATTCTAACATAATTGCTCCTGAAAGATGGGGCTGCAAAATCAGCTCTGCAAAGAGATGACTGCCTTTCCATGACATAAATCATGTGCTTTTGACTATGCCCAAGGATATATTCACACCCAGACTTTACCAGTCCTGGAAAAGTGTGTCAGATGTAAATTACATGATGCTAGCACATCACTAGATTGAAACAGGAAGAGTTTATTTGTTCCTGTTCCTATTTAAAAGGTATTTTGATAGACACAAAGAAAAAAAAAAAAAAAGAATGCTTGTCTTAAACTTATCTTAAATACTTCCTAACCTGGAGCAATACCAAAGACCCTATGAAGCAATACAGATGACGTGGATGTAAACGTGTTGAGCATTATCAATGGATACCATGAATATAAACAGTTTAAATAGATCCAGCTGGTCAGCAATGTGGTAGAACCAGCCTCCTCTAAAATGGCTGCCCTCACTCTTCCCGCCTGCTGGCCAAAATGCTGCAACCAGCTTCCTGGCTTTCTGGCATTCACAATGCAAAAGCACCTTGGACAAAGGCAGACATGTTTTTGCACTGATTGTTTTGCCTTAACTCCTTGTATGTGCTGGAGAAGCTGAGTGCTGGAGGCGAATAATCTGGGACAGCCTGTACTGGGTTAGTAATACACTGTCAGAGGAGTCAGCCAGGGGAGTCACTGGTGAAAAGTAATGGCTTTTTGGAGATTGCAGCCTCTCCCATCACTTAAAAAGGTCTCTGCTGCTGTGTTGAGGAAATTTGCGAAACAAAATGAGACATGTGAGCTTAGACCAATATAAAAGGGAAAATGTTCCGACATTTAAATTGCTCCTTGAAACAAGCCTAGACCACAGCGACATGCTTCCCATTAGAACTGACAGAAAATGCTCACATGAGTTCCAGGATTTCAGTCATTTAAATCAATGCTAAAATTCTTTTCAACATCAAACATAAACAGATTGAACCCAGAAAGATGTATTATGACATTTAATTTTCATTTATATAACTGCAGGGGGAAAGCTGATGAGTATAAGCTATGAAATCTTGGATGGTGACTACTTAAATATGTGTAATCATACTATTTCCTCACACTGTCTTTTTACTGTAACTTGGTCTAGAGGCAAATTTATGAAAAGTAGTCTAAAGGTTCGTGTTTTTTTACAAAGAGACATGAATTCTGTTAATGTAATGAAATACATTTATATGATGTCCATGTCAAATTTTTGCAGGACTACACAAGGGAGTGTGGGGTAATATATAACATGCATCTAAGTCTTTTGGGTTAGGCAGCTGGGGAGTGCAATCTCAACTTTGTCTCTCCTCATCCTTGTTAGAAAGTTATTCATATCCCAAACACATGAGCAGTTTCTCTGGGAGCTTAGCTTGGGTAGGGGTCTTTGCATCCTCCTCCCCCTCCTTCTTTTTCCATCTCTAGTGTAAATTCCATACTGGAAAACAGAAGTGGCCCCAGACATATAAATAAATGCAATCTCATTTGATAACAAAACATTGCAATCAAGGAATAGGTAGTAGTTATTTTTGCATGTCTGCAGCTATCTCAATAGGAGAGCAACATGGAAAATAGTTTAAGGCATTAGAAAATCTTCTGGATACTTTAGCATCTGAAAACCACTGGTCCTTGCTGAAACAGGCCTTTTCAGTCTCACCTTCTGCTGAGTCACAAAGTTTGTTGTCTTTGAAGGTTGAAGAACCTTGGCTCAAAATTGAAGTTGCTCTGGAAAAATTCTGACCTTCCCTAATGACCATATTTGCATGCTATTCTCGGTAGTATTTACATATAATAGGACACCCTCCACAGGAAGGCTTCTTCAAAACACAGGCTCTGCTTACACTTTGAATTTCCCTATTCAAAGAGGAATATTCAAAATTATCTATGCATCACTACTTCAAAGTGTTTCGCTGGGAGTACTCTGCCATATATTTGGGAGACTCATCATAGCTGTTTCGAAGCTGAATACACAGCCAGCTGTAAGATTGCCACCTGGGTTTTGTGTGTGGAGGCAAAGAGGTATTACTCAGCCAAGAATCCTACCTGGCCTGACCTAGCATACTTCTGTTGAGGACAAGGAGTTTCTGTTGAGTGATGTGAGATGAAAACCCTTCTCTGAGCTTTGCTTAGTTCCTTCTTTTATTCAAGTCCCTGTAGGGCTTTTTTTGGAGCACTCAGAGAATCCAACCAGGAGTCCATGAGCTTATGTTACTTGCTGAGGTCTAGGATAGTCTCTGAGGAATTTCTTCTGGTTCCATTTTTTCCAGCTCTGTGGACTTTGGATGGACTGGTGCTCAATCCCTCAATGCTGGTGTAATTTGTGATGGCAAAGGGTGTGTGAGTAGAGAAAGTGAGTCTGGATTGTTTCCCATAGGATTTCCTACAGAATCAAGGCAAGCTGGTCAATCACCCTTCCTTGTCCTGAAAAGTCAAGCTACAAAGGTGTGAAAGGATTCCTGAATTCTGACAGAGGCTTCAGCTGTATGCTGTAGTATCCTTACATCTTAATCTCTTAGTCTCTGTCATCTTCTTCACTCCTCCCATGCAGCCATCTTCTCTCACCATGCACTTCTTTTCTGCATATCACTTATGCCACAGGTATTTACTGTTTTGTACTAAAAAAACTTTCCATATGATTATTTTTTTCATTGTGTCATATGCTGGGGACCACTCAAATGCCTTAGAACCTGTTCCATTAAATATCTATTAATTAACAAGCTGGTGTATCTTCTATTTATTTTATTTAGAATGAATGCTAACTACTACAAGTTTTGCCTGACAGCTTAGGAAGTAATTTTGTATCTCACCTCATAGGATCCCACATTTGTTAGATCACTTTCTTTTTCATACTATTTTACAATCAAGGAAGACAGCAGAGGAACTCAGAATTCTAGTTATCTATCTTAACCAGGTGCAGTGAAAGTGTCAGGACATGGAGTTTGTCCAAATCTTCCTCCCACCTTAGTCCTAAAGGGACTCAAATCTAGGCTCCCACTAATGGTTATGTATGCTATATAAACAATAATAATACCTGGAGTTGCACTGATACAGTGCCTTTCATCTTCAAAGTACTTTGAGAACTCTATATAATTAGTTTGCTGTGGAGTCATCACCGACAATACTGCATGAATCCCAGTACTACCCACTGTGAGAGTCAAAGAGGGAATCTGAACAGTCACAGAGACCATACATAACCTCCATATCACTACTAAAAGAAATTGAAAATGCTGAACAAGGATATTTTAACACTTTACACAGGAGGAGGATCCACAACCAGCAGGAAGCCAGTCTCCCTATGATAAGGAAACAGGAATGTTTTCTTTGCTGGTAATCTATTACTTCAGATCTCTAAACACATTCTAAACACATTTTACCTTGAACTATTTCTCAGTCAAGCTGGCAGAAGATCACAGGTAGATTATCTCATTGCATGGAATCTTCATATTCATGCAATTAGAATATATCCATTTTTTAAAAAATTTAACAAGTTTTGACTTGATGAATCCAGAAGGGATGCAGACATAATAAAGACAATATAAAATAGGTTTTTACAAACTTCAATTAGACTCCAAGGGAACAATTTATCTAGAGTATGTCACTGGCAATTGACAAGTACAATTTTAATATCATAGTATTTTTTCAAGTATTTCCAGTGAGCTTACAACAGGTCCTTGTCAATGTCCAGGGGTTTGGTCTTTAAATCAGCTTGGCATTTTCTGGAGCTTATCATCCCAACATAAATTTGTAAACAGCCTTTTCAAAACTACACCATTAAGAAAAGAGAAGAAAAAAAAGCAGTAAGAGTCTGTTCAAATTGGTGAGAATAAGAATGTAGAGGAACAGAGCATTTTTGTAAAAAGGATGTTTGGAGTATTTCTGAATGTTTTTGTCTCACACTTGTACACTGTCTAGCATTTATTTTCTCAGCACAAAGCCTACTGTGCTTTATTTGCCCTTTCCAAATAATTTTTTCTTGTGGAAGATTTCATAGGACAAACCCCCAAAATTTTACATCATTAATTATTAATATACACATATTAATGGTCAAATGAAGAATAATCTTGAGACAAGTTTTCCAAAGTTGTGGTCAGGCAGAGTTACTGGACAGGAGAAGCAGCTCTGCTTCCCATGCAGTTAATGGATACGTGCACTCACACGTCGTGATTTTTGCTCCATTTTAAGATCACTGTTTCTTTTTTAAAAATTGGTGTTCTTCCCTGTTACATTTAAATATCACACAAAACCATAAACATAACCATGTGTCAGAATGAGGGTTTTACTGATGAATGATGGTTTGGACTCAGACTCTCTGCTTTTATTTTTACTGCTTATTCCATTAGTTTTAATTGTAATGTATTCTCTGTGTATGTTACATTCAGCTTCTTTTTAGCTACTCTTGCACTTCTTAAGGAAAAGTCAGCACATGACCTCAAGAGTATGAGAGGTACCTACTGAAGTTGTCTTTTCTCTCTCCTGTGATGCATCAGTACAGCTTCAACAACACAGCCACTATATAATAACTATAACATCATCTATCCTCAAACAAGAAGTAATGTTTTGGAAAAGCAGCAAAACAAGGAAAAGGGACAGGGAAGAGCAGTGAGATGAACGATTCCAGATTTCAAGCAATCATAGCTCCTTCATTTCTGTAGCAAGAGAAGTTAGCCTTCCACACCAGCTATTTTTACAGTGGTGGAGCTGCAGGTTTCGGAGCAGGAGGAAGGAAAGGGAGTGACAAGGCACAGCTACATGAGAGGTGGTGTAGGAAAAAAGGTGACAGCCGGAAAACGGATGTTTCAGAAGAAAGAGTTGCACTAAAGTAGATGTTCTGTGATCTTCCCATATGCAACAACAAAGGAACTTTGAATTCGAGGTTACAGTGTGGAAAGTGTTGGAGGTGAGAAACTCAGAGCTTAAGAGTCTCCAGGAATTCGTGGAGTTTCTCTGGGCCTGACTGCACTTTTGAAACATGTGATGAAAACATGTCTCAGCAGAGAAATGTTGTTTGCTTCACAATTCTGCAGTATACAGCCACGCTGAGGGAAAATGTCCACTTCATGGGTATGAGAAGGAAACTAATCCTTATTTTTTTGCAGATTCAGACCTGTCATTTTCAAAGTCATATGTACAGCTGTGCTTTCACACTGTCATTCCCCGTTGAACCTTGTTTGGCCTTACTTTTTTATTATTTATCTGCCATTGCTCCCTTTTTTTTTTTTACCTGTACTCAGTGGTCAGGTATACCCTGCATGTCTGAGCAGGGTACACCCATGCAGAGGCACAGCCAGCCCCGGGGCTTGGGGCAGTGTTTCCACATCCCAGTGACACTGTGGCTGATTCAGAGTGTCCAGCAGGGAAGGTGATGTTACTAAGCAGGTCTGAGAGCCACAGCAGTGTGGCTGCCACGCTTTTGGAGCTGTCACGCCCTGCTGCGCTGTCACCAGGAGGCACTGGCCCAGGCTGGTGCTGGCACAAGGACAGAAGCAGACCTGCCCAGCATTTTCGTCCACACTGTTTCTTCTCCTAGGTTTTAATTTCGCTTTTGGATCCCTCCTGACCCCTGCCACATCTTGCCTTATTTTCCATTGCTCTGGGCCATATTCTGACAAAGCTTTTCAAACTGTGAGCTTTTCAGGCATTCCCTATCAAATGTAAATAGAGCATTTGCAGAAGCATGCAAACTGAGTAGTTGGTCTGTTGATGGTTACATGTTTTGGGCAAAGGAGGAAGATTCATTTTGCAGCTTTTTATAACCAGAGTGTCAGAAATTATTGTTTTGGCACCTTGTGTGTTCTTGGGCTCTTTAATAAATTTACAAGTGAATGAACTGGAAGTGTCATATAGCTTTTTGTAGGCAACATTCATCATGAGCGTACATATTTCTCATAGATTTTTTTTTACTTCCTTTATTCACTTCTAAAAAACCTTAAAATTGATACACATTTTCTAAAGTTTTTAATGAAATTAGTAAAATTTGTCGTAGCGACCTGATGTCACATATGATATTTAACATATGAATTGGGACTTATCTGAGCCAATAGCAGTGACCGCAAGTCACTGGAAGAAGACTCAGGAAATCTCCAGTCTGTGACCGAATGACCTTTACTGTTGGATTTCCTTTCTGAAAAATGTCAGTTGTACTGCCTTCCCTTGTCTGCCCTATGTAGATAAATTGTAAGGTTTGAGGATTACTAGTGTTATACAGAACTAAGCTCATCTGAGGTGTAGGAAGGGCTCACCTTTGGAGAACAGAAACAGTCATTGTCCTGGTCTGTCCACCAGATCCTCAGGGCAGGAAGATGTGGCCCACTGACCAGTCAGTTCCTGCAGAGATTTCGTGTGCAGATCAGCATTATAAAACCAGTTCTAATTGGTGATAATTAAAACCAAATCTCACCGTGATCCAGTGATTAGGAGCAGATGAGCATGAGCTGTTCTGGTCTCTGTGCAGGTGAAGTTGGCAGCTGGCACTTTGCCTGACATCCCTAGTGACAACACCATCATTTGTCTGTCCAAAGCACAGAGACAGAAATTCAACTACCAAAAAGCCCTATTATGCTTGAGTAAGTATAAAAGAAAAGTCAGAAAGTCAGAAAGTTTTGTGTTTTCCATAGGCATTTAATTTTTCAGTAACAAAAATGAAAGTGGAATTCATTGGAATGCTGCCATGAAAGTTGCAATGAAAAAACATCACAATCATTAAGAAAAGCATCGCTAGGTCTTTGCAGTAGTTGCTGTCTGGAATAAGCTCTCCTAGTTGGCTTCCAGGCTGCTTTAAAGACCTCGTGGCGCACCATGGCCAGGCCTCTTGTTTGTTCTCATGGTACATGTTGGAAAATCCAAAATAAGTTGCACCAGACAGAATATTCTTTTCCATTTGTAAAAATTCACAAGTACTCAAAACACAAACTGATCGTGGAATCTAATGTGTAAAATGTCTTGCTATTTTTTCTTATTAAATATTCTGATTAACTTACATGTCTTAATCAAGAATGATAACAGTTTCATGCTTAAGGCTGATGACCGAAAGTAAGTAGAAAACAGCACAAGGTGAAACAACTTGAGAGAAACTGTCTTTGCCATCAGGATTCATGGCATGTTTTGCTTGCTGAGGTTTTACTGTGGCACAGACAAACAAAACTCAGCATCAAAAGCTACAAACAAAACTAAAAAATAGAATCCTTTCTAGTATTGCTTCATTTTTAAGCAGCTGCCTCACAGGTGGAGAATTATTGCGCACAGTGGTTTTCGTGCTGGGTGCCAGGCTCACCACAGGTAGCTCAATGAGAATCTCGTTTCTCTGTGGAGAATCTGATTGGAGGGAAAGCAGGTGGCTGAAGTGCAAAGAGAAGGAAACAGGTCTAACTCCTGCTGGGAACTCCTGCTGCAGGGTGGGGAGAGTTGGTGGTGATGCTTACGTGCCTGAAAGCTCGCCAGCGCTGGTCTGGCTGCTCTTGCACTTGATGAATCGGCTCTCAGAGTCCCTCCTGCACATACCTTTTTTCAACGCTTTGAGTTAGTGCTACCTCAGTCTATTTTTAACAGCTACATTTTCCATGAATAGATTTTAATGCTATTTATTTATTTAAACTCAACCAAACAATTCCACATAAGCTGAACATTCCAGCGGGCATCACTCTTGGCCATGTAGAGGATTCTAAATCTAGTTTAAATTACATTCCTTGAATGGTAGAAAAAGCTGGGTCATGTGCTGAAGCTTGGTGATGAATAACCAAGTCATTCTTTCACAGATTGCAAGAACTTTATTAAGGAAATATAAACAGGTTAAAGGTCTTTCAATGGCTACACTGTCTATACACAGTGATTTCCCCTCACTTTTTCTGTCTTCGGCTCCTTGTTGAATGTGTATTGCTTGCTCTCGTCTCATCTCAATTATGTGCCATAATTGAGGCAGGTCCTCTGTATTTTCATGGAAGTTAAAAGGAATGAAGAACTTGGGATAATTAGACTCAGTGTCTCTGTCAGCTTCTGTATGAAGTTTTTAGGTCCCTCCCTCCTGCATGGATGAAAAAGGCAGGTATGAAAATTTGGCATCTCCCAAAAACACTTTTTCACAGACAAATAGATCATCTCTACAAATCTGTGGCACAACTTTTTCTGAGTCTTTGTGCTAGGCTTCCAAGGCTTCCTGGTAGGAAGGGAGAGTGTGCTTCCCAGTTGCATCCATATTAGTAAAATAAATCACTTGTGTTAAAATTAGCAGTGGGCAAACTCTTTCAGTTAAAACGAGAATTGTCCTGGATTGCTGCCAATCCTCAAATTAAATTCAAGCCAATTTTATTTTTAAGTTTTAAAAGTAATAAAAAGTAGTAAGCATGCAATGTATATATAGACATATGCACAGAGAATAGCTCAGGGATTAGAAAAAGATGTATTTCGCATCTAGAGCCCTAGTTTTGCATATGCATGCAAGCAACTTTGCTCATGTGAATTATCCCCTGGTACCATACACTATTTCCTGTCTAATCAGGCAGCAATATATACAAATCCTTTTAGAGCACAAGAGTGCTAGCTATAACCTGCAGAACATCACCATTTGTGAACCCAGAGAAGAAAGACGACACTTGTTAATAGGAGAAAGCTGGCACCAATTAAACCATGTCTAGCACATCGACTCCACTTTCTGGAAGCAGAGTCATCCTCAAATATTGTGTTAGGAAGTACAGCCAGCCCTGCCTACAGCAGGATGTGGCTATCCCGAGTTGCATATAATTTATTGCGTAAATTAAAGCGGGGGGATGAAGGGTGGAAGGGATGAGGCTTCACTGGGCTGTGGCCTCAGAGAGGAAGATCAGTTTGGTTTACATGGGGAGCACGGGGGTTATTTTGAGGAGTTGGAGGAAGGGAGTCTTGTCCATGTACATTATTTCGCACATCATAAACTTCATTTCTTAGGTTTTTTTTAGCAGTCCAGAAACAGATCATTCCCATATGAAGTTCAACAGCACCAAACTGTGAACATAAGACTTGGGGCTTTTGTTTGGATTATTTTGTTTTCATCTTCAACCTTCATCTTCAATGGCTGCAGGGGGTGTTTACTCCTGCAGTCTTGTGCAGGTGCGATAGTCACACATGAGGTGAGGGTGTGAGGATACCTATCTTAAGCTTAGACTGACTGTCTAAACTTTAATGAAAATTGTTTCACTGCTTAGGTAGCTCTGACCTGGCTTGTGCAGTGACACACAGTGCTACCTAGCACACCCAGATATCTCACTCCTGTATGATTTATCTTCCTAGAAACAGGTCAACAGGGATATAGTACAGTGTACCACAACCTCTCTGGAATATGCACATTTTTTACAGACTCATACATACTTTCACAACAATTGTCTTTTTTTTACACCAAACTTTCAGCCCTCCATGGCTCTTTTTTTGGATATATCTTCTAGAATGGAAACAGAACTTTACAGCCACCTTCTTTCCAATTCACCATGAACATCCTTCACACATTCCTGTTCTTCTAATAGCACTGTGCATCTAGGTGTGGATGAACAATGGAGCTTGCTAGAAAGGGACCACAAAGATACAGTTCTAACTGTTGGATTTGTGTGATAATGTCTTGAAAATGCCAAAACACACAAAAAGTTGCTTTTGTAGCTGTAAGGAATTGCTGGATAAATTACTTGAGGTTCATGCAAGTATTGGCAAATCAGTTTTGTACCAGCTATACAGGAGTGAGGGCACTCAGACAGTGGCTCCCAATAGTAAAAGAACAGGAACCTTCTTGAACAGCTCTCACTCCACTTTAGTATGTATAATGTATGTTGAACATAGAGGTTTTTTTGTCCAAATAGTCATGAAACGCAATAAAACTGCAAGCGTATTCGTAAAATAAAATTAAATCCTGCCCAAGGACCTCCCTGGAACAAGCTGAGTTACAACACTTCAAATGCATATTAATTGGGCCATATGGTCCAGTATTTAAGTAAAGGCATGCATTTGTTTGGCCAGAGTGTTCAGGTGATACTTAAGGTTAAAGCCTTCATGGGTCTGATGAAATTTGTGATCAGCTGATGGAAATGTTTACCTTACAATAAACTTGAAAGACTGTCCTGCAAAGAAGTGACACACAGGAGTTCATTGTTGGGAAGCTCTATGAAATCAGCTGCAGTGTCTGTATGTGTTTTGTTACCCCCAAGTCCCTTGCAAAAGACTGACAGACTTCTGAGGCATTGCCCAGAAGAAAGGCTGGTACAGCATTCTTCTCGCTTGACGCAGGCATGCAGAGGAAGGCGTCTTCCAGGAGCCTGCGTCTCTGATGGGCTCCGTGGAAGAGAGGTCATCGTATTTCAGCCCCTGAACAATACCACTGGTCCCCCATCTCCCCGTTTCATAGTCTGTAGGACTCTACTGCAGCAGCAGTGGGATGGTGTGAGCTGCATTTATTTGGTCTTGCACAATGAAGATCAGACAATAAGGAAGATCACCTGCAGCAGACGAGACAACAGATGAGTCCAAACTGAGCAGTCCATCATGGGAGCCCTTATGCTCCCGTGAATGAAGGCAGACTGGGGAGTACCAAGGGGATGGCTGTTGCGGGCTGAGCCCAAGGGCTGCACTCACTCTCCAGTCATACTGGTAAACCCATAGTGAGAACATTCATGCACACCCTATGATGAATGGGCTACCTACTCTATTTGATGTTATGGACATATGGGATAGTCAGTGGAAGCAAAGCCTATCAGGATCTTTTTCTTTCATTTCTGCAAATCCAAGAATTATAACTGTTTATCTTAGGTTCATTAGGTGACTTGTTGTGTTACACGTTTAATGTATTTCACATGGACAATGTTACATCTCTTTTCAATAAGTAATTTAAAAGAGCTATTCATGTCATACAAGACACAGTCTGTCTGTAATCCAGTATCTTAGATCCTAATCAACTTTGTCACATTTTCTTGTTTTCAAACTCCTTGTTTTAAAAATATGAGTCAACATAAATAGCTTTGAATCTCTGTTACCTTATTAACCAATGATGAGTGACTCTTTCCATAAAGTATTTACATAGGCAACAGTCTTGTGCTGGTAATGTGTTTTCACATTACTTAGTAATTTAAAACATGTCAAACCTTTCCAAATAGTAGAAACAATCCAAACATGAAACTGATGTTGACCTTAAAAGGCTGCTACTTTTTATTTTAAGTCAAGCAACAATCATTACCACAGATTATTCACTGTACATTGTTCATACAACTCTTTATCAGCAATGCCCACAAACAGAACTCTAAATGGTAAGACATAAAGTATATGGAAAGGGATGATGTTACATCAGCAGCATGACTTGTAAGGGAGTTTGTGGAAGACCATATCGAAAAAATATAACTTAACATTTAGTATTACATATTAGTGAGGCAATTATATATGTGTCTATTTTAAAAAGCTACTGAGTTATGTGTTTGACTGAATCTGCATCTGATCATTCTTTGCATCGTAAGAGTCTGTATGAGTATGCAAATGCATCTATTTACAATGACTATGTATATATATGCATGAAGGTTTTTATATAATTTATGTGTGTATTTGATATAGTTTTTTGTTTTCTTTTTTTTTCTGTTTTCAAATCCTGCTTCTGTTATTAGAAGACATGGGTGACCTAGACTTGTTAAAAATACTATCCTCTTTTTTTTTCCCATGGTGATCAGTAGAAACGAATTTCAGCTCCCCAAGTCACAGGACACGGCCATGGTGTGAGCTGGAGCTGGTGAAAGAATAGATAATTTTAACATTCTTATTTATCATATGGATATTTATATGATACATGATATTTTCAGTGTGTTCAGTGGCAAAAGATGGTAGTCTCCATGTTGTATAATAAATGACATGTCTCTCAATTGGCAGACACTTACTCCATTCAGCCAAATAACTATTTACAATGCTCTACTTATGAAAAAAATAAGGAACAATAACAAAAATTCACAACAGTTTACTCTTTATTCCTGTCTCTCAGAACACTTCTCCAGGGTGAGCCATGTAACTTGGAGAGCTGTTCACTAAAGGTAATATCTTAATCACACTGTTCCCTGCAGACTGGAGCAGGTCAAAGAAACAATGAAACCCCTGTCAAGTACAGGACAGAAAACCTGATCACACCCTGCTTCTCAGGTGACTGGCAGGTGTTGAAGATTTTTGGGGCAGCATTTGTGACTAATTGCTCTGTTTCTGTACCTCAAGTTTGTTATATAGTTTAATGTTGAAAAAAAAAGTAATTTACAAGATTTTCTCTTCCACTTCTATCTCTGTATTTCATCTGTAGTAGCATGGAAATTAAATATGGTATTTTCTAGAGCACAGGTAATACTCAAGAGAACGAATATCAATATCTAAAGCTTTAGGGGCTGTGAAAATTTTCACTTTGAATTTTGCCTTTTATTTCCTCTCTCTTTTCAATATTGTACCATTATTATTCAGACTTTAACTGTTTTTCATCCTGACCAAACAGCCCATTAAATACATGAAGTGTAGGAATATATTAATATTTGCTTCAAAGTTCTTTTAAAATAAGCAAAGACTTTGTTATTGGGCCTAATATGTAAAGTTACACTGTCTATTCTGGGATAAATCAAGTCCACATACACTGAACCTGACAGAAGGGCAGGGTGCTTGATGGCTATATTGAGAGGGATGAAGGGGATAGTAAGGCATCTGCAGTGATTTTTTGAAAATATCATTACTTGACCCAAGGGCAGAGAGCAACACAGATCCTTCAGGTGGAGAAGTGTCATTCTCTAGGATGAGGCAGGCTAATCCCTCCCTGTAATGGACTTTTTATCTTAGTATTACTATCAATGGTGTACTTCTATTTTTCATTTTATTTTCACGTCTGTCAGAGACAGCATTTTTCACATTGGTGGTAAGTGTTCTGATCTTAGGTTGGAGTTTGGATGATGAGACTAGTAAAGTGTTTAAAGGTCTTTGTTGCATCAAGTCCTTGGAAGAGAACCTATGTGGCTGTTCTGATTTTTTTAAAGTTGTATGTTAAGTTATAAAATTTATGGTCTAGAAAATCTCACACTGAAATAAAACCTTCTGCAGAGACACGTATTGTAATTATGGTGTTTATCAGGGACAGCAGTTATAGAACAGCACAATGGTTTTAGGTGCAGAATAAGGTAGAACTGTGTGTTCAGATGAACTTCTTTTAAAGGCTGGCAAAGATTTTTCAAATACCTATCAGTCCAACAGTCCTATTCTTCTAAAGGAAAGTCCAGTTTTCCTTACTTTGCTTATCATTCCAAGCCTATTCCGTGGGTTTGCTCTTGACTTGGCTTGGATTTGCAAGATATGAGGCAGCTTCCAACAGAATGCAAGGGTGACAGAGCACTGGAACAGGCTATCCAGGAAGATTGTGGAGTCTCCTTCTCTGGAGATATTCAAAACCCACCAGAGTTTTCTTGAGAAACCTGCTCTAGGCAAGCCTGCTTTAGCAGGGAGTTGAACTAGATGATCACCAAAGGTCCTTTCCAACCCCAGCCATTCTGCGATGCTGTGATTCCATGATTCTTTGTTTTTGTGATTATGTGAATTGATGGTACACTATTTTATTTCAACGTAGGAAAGCATCACATAGGAAGAAGCCTAGTAAGTATCCTTCACAGCAGAGTTCTCCTTGCTATAGATTAAGAAGGTCAAAGGCTGCCTCTTATTGAACATGGCAGGAGTAAGGCATGGTGTGGTGCAACTGGAAGATTCCCATCTGTGGGGAGTCAGAGTGGCGCAAGGAGGGAAGGTGGGACATAGGGCAAGGAGTTTGGAGCTTGCTGCAACTTCTGTTGGTCGTGTGTGATAAATGACTGCAAATTATTATCCCTTGACTTTTCCTCTTGTTACAGGTAGGAATTAAATCCTCCCAATATATACCGAGTGAAACCTGACCCAATAAAGCAGATGCCATTCTCTCCCAAAATATATGGGGCGGAGTATCAGGAGGTTTTCATCATCGACTGAGTGGTAGATGAATGAATGCTTCCCAAGCCAGTCCCAACCTTCTCTTTCACCTGCCTGATTCCTTCAGTTGAAGGTCTGAAACCTTTCATACCATCTCCCCAATGTTTTCCAAGTTACCCACAGAAGGTATGACAGGGATAAAACATGGGGTTAAACAACTTGGCCTAGTCCTTTCTACTACTCCTAGAAATACCTATGATAACTTTGTTAAAACCTTTTTGAGCTCTGGCAGTGTGAAAGCTAAGGCTCAAGCAGTCACTCTACCTTTTTTTGTCAGTTCTTGAACTGTGGTGGAGTCTCTTGTAATAAGAACTTTCTGGAGGAGAAGAGTGGTTAAGAACAAAACTTGTGTTGAAAGAGGTAGATGAGTAAGACTGCCAAATGACATACTAATGCCAGGATATAAGGATGAATTACTTATCTTGCTTATACATGATAATTTGGTCTTTGATTATACGTTCATACACCGTTTTAAGAGGATCCTTGCCTGATCCAGTGCACCTGATGTGCTGCACTCACATAACATACTGAACAATGTTCAGCTGCAGTCTCCTTGTTCAATGTGTGGTTGGATGGCTGCATGCCTTATTTATTGTATTCCCTTCTAAAATTAGAATTAGAAATTTCCTCAAAGATTTTGCTGTGGTATTTGTGGTGATAATAGAGAGCTTGAAAAACTAATTAGTACTTATCTTTGTCAGACTACTGTGAAACAAACTGGATTTATTTCCATTTAGAGATGAGTAACCAGAGCACAGACAGAATAAACTAGAATATATTCTCTGGTTTTTGAGCCTAATTTAAGGCCACTAAGACATTATTTTTAAGTACCATATTTATTATGTGTTACATATTATAACAAGAATTCCAGGTGCCACCTTCACAAAGATTTCCTAGAAGCGGTTCCAAAATCCATTTGAAATGTACTAAAGCATACAATCTTGAAAGCATCTTTCTTATGATTGTACTTCAGTGCAAGGTTTCTTCTGCTATAGTATTTGAGGTCCTTTCAGCAGAACTAAACACGGCTGATGGTCTGACTTCCACATATAGGGATAGTCTGTGTTTAGTTTTATTCATAATTTTAATGCCCTGTTGCATTTAATGTCACCCAGATTTCCCCACCTACATTTGCTATTTATAAGGGTTTTTGTTCTGCTTGCCCAGGATTTCCAAAATATGATTGTTCTAACCCTAAGGAAAGGCCTCAAATCTACTGTTTATCTGCGAAATGCTTACTTAGTGGAACACATGACCTTTCATCAATATCTGCCCCTTTTTTTGGTATCAAGTGTGTTTATCTAACATGTTTTGATACAAATTGTCCATTCATATATGCTTAAAAAGTTGAATTCCTTAGGTATAAGTTTTTTGCAACCATTGTCCATAGTAAAAGGAAAGGTGTTTTCTTTCCTTTGAAGTCATTTCATAGTGCGTTACAGACAGATAGTTTGCACTTTTACACGTGATGACGCTGCATAAAAAGAGAGCAATCACATCTCAGCAGCCATGACCTGATGTAAGGACGTCTAGGGACAATGACCTTTGGATATAAAGGACAGAGATTAAGGCAGGGCAAGAAGGCTGTGGAGTACCACAAGAGGGGCAGCACATGGTAAATGAACCAGAATGAAGTTGACTGCTCATTATTTTTTAACACAGTTGATCTAACACTGTGAATTGATATTAAATCAGTTCTTTGAACCATGTGGCAAATATGAGGAACCCTAAAACTGGATTTTCAATTTCGTAGAGATGTGGCCTGGGATTTTACCTTGTGATTGTTACCACAGATGAGCCAATGTGTGTCATTGGTTAAGATCTTAATAGCAACTTCACAACCTCTCCTGGGCAACTGGTGTTGGTGCCTGATCACCCTCACAGTAAAAAAAAGTGTTTGCTGATGTTCAGAGGAAATGTCCTGCGTTTCGGTGTGAGCCCTTTGCCTCTGATCCTGTCACTGGGAACCACTGAAAAGACTCATCTCCATCTTCTCTGTACCTTCCTTTCAGGTATTTATGTGTATGTTGTTAAGAACCCTGTGAGCCTTCTCCAAGCTGACAATTCCCTGATCCTTTAGTCTTTCCTTTTAGGAGAGATACTCTAGACCATCAATAATTAAGGGGTTCCTGTCAACCTATTTTTCCAGCCTTTTGAGATCCCTCTTGATGACAATATGATACTCTTAATCATCAGCCATTTCCCCCCAGTTTTGTGTTACCTGAAAGCTTGCTGGGGGTACACTCTTCTGCATCATCCAGGTAATTAATGAAGATGTCAAATAGGATCAGAACCAACCATGGCCCCTGGGGTACCCCAGCAGCTACCAGCCTCCAACTGGACTTCATGCCACTGATCAACACCCTCTGGGTCTGGCAGTTTAGGAAGTTTTCACCTCACTGCTCAGCTAGCCCATACTTCATGAGATTCTGTAGGGAGATCCTCTGGGAGACAGTGGCAAAAGCCTTTCTGGTGTCAAGGCAGAAAATAGCCACTGCTCTTCCCTGGTCAGCCATGGCAGTCATCTCATTACAGAAGGCTATCAGGCTGTTTGAGCATGACTTGCCATTTGTTAATCCATGTTGACTGCTCCTGATCACCTTCTTGTCCTTCACGTGCCCAGTAGTGGTCTCCAGAACCAGCTGCTCCATCATGCTCCCAGGGACTGAGATAAGGCTGACATGCCTGTAGTTCCCTGGCTCCTTCTTGAAGGTGAGAACAGCACTTGCTTGGCTCCAGTCTTTGGGGACCTTTCCCAGTCACTATGATCAAACAAAGTCTATCACTAATAGATCAAAGACTATTGACTGTTTTGAACAGGCTTTAAAAGATTATAGCCATTAGGTGAACATAGCATAATTCAGTTTAATCTCAGTAGCCCTTTATCCAATGAAGACAAAATTGAAGGTTTATACTATTACCATTAAAAAAAATATAAAGCAGATGAGGGGAAAAAAGACTCTTAATATAACTGCAGAATTGAAGTGATTTTTTGCTTTAAATTTCATTGATTTTATTATATTTGTCATGCTGTGTTGTGCAATTCTGATGACTACAGTACTGATGATAAAAATAAAATCTGGCATTTGTTGTTTAAACCTGAACAAATTTTGTATTTGTTTTCAAGTTTGAACAAATCTTGGTGTTTTTATTAAAGTAAATTGATTATGAAATGAGTGTTGGAGCAGATTATTTTCCAGGCCCTGCTGATTCTGTTTATTATCAATATTTGCTGAAAGTAATCTAATTCCTGCTGAGTTGTAACCAGAAAGTTACCTCACTGTCCAAATATTGGCAGCAGTTAGGGAAAAAGTTCTAGTTTATTCTAGTCTCTTGAGTTTGCCACTTTATTATAGACCTACATTCGTAATGATAAGATTATTGATCATCTTTTGTTAATATGAGTAATAGATGACACTTGAAAGGTTTTTTTTGTCTAAGGTTTCCTTGGGTTATCTCAACCTTATTTCTTTCATTATAAAACTGATCTGTCTGGTGAGATTGCTATCATTCCTGCCATTTCTTATGACAATAAAACCAAACCTTTTTCTAAGTGATTTTGGACCCTGGGATTCTGACTTCATATTGAAAATAAAAAATAAATAATAGCTGTTTTGTTGCAAGTCTACATGAAGATCCAGTTTAGAAACATACAGTTGTACCGAGGAGCTGTGGCAGTGAATATGTATCCTTTAGCAGCATCACACATGCTGAATGATTGCATCCAATCTCAATCATCCTTTCCACTCTTTCTGTGGCTAACTGTTTTGACATCCTAATGAAGAATTTTTCAATTTTCTTGAAACTTTGATACAGCCACTGCTCTGTAATCTCTTCAGTAGGAAAGATGGTGTCAGAAAAGGATATACATACAGTTCAGAGACAGGAGATCTTTCCTTTCTTACAACAAACTACCCCGGCATTGAAAATTTATTTAACTCTCCTTGCAACATGCACAATGTAGGTAAATATCTAAATTAATATATGGAGAGGCTTCTAACAGACAATCGGAATAGAACAGAATTCCAGAGTCATTTATGTTGGAGAAAACCTTTACGATCATAAAATCCAGCCCTTAACTCAGCACTGCCAAGGCCACCACTAAAGCATGTCCCAAACTCCACATTTACACATCTTTTAAACACTTTCAGGGGTGGTGACTGCACCACTTCTCTTGGCAGCTTCTTCCAGTGCTGAACAACCTTTTCCACAAATAAATTTTTCCTAACATCTAGCTGAAACCTCTACTGTGAAAATTGAGACCCTGTGCTCTTGTCCTATCGCCTGGGAGAATCCTCACTTCACTACAACCCTCACTTTACTACAACCTCCTTTCAGGTAGTTGTAGAGAGTGATAAGGTCTCCCCTGAGCCTTCTTCTCTCCAGGCAAATGTCTTCTGTGTTCAACTGCTAGGGATCTTCACTGATACTCAAGAGGGAATTTGCCTTTCTGTATTCAAAATATGCTCCTCTACACTATCTAAGAGGATAAATTCGGTACTGTTACTTTTCTGGGAAAAAAAAAAGATAAAATTAAACAAACAACCTTGAATTCTGCTTACATCATCTTTTTCTTTGGCTTACTCAGAGGATTTGGCCAATTCTCAGCTATTCAGGAAGGTAGTTACACAAATTTTAGCCACTGTTATGTAGAGTCATACCAAAAACTTCTTCTTTACGATTACTTGAGAGCTATCTTTAAAATGTTAGCATCCAGTCAACAAAGAAAACTGTGCATGTGCTTTAGTTGACTAAGCTCACAAAAGAAATAGTGAAGAGTCATAAAAAGGCCATAAAAGCCATAAGGTCATAAAAACATCAAAATTGTAAATATATTATCAGAAATATTTCATAGCTATTTAAAGAGTAGCTAGACTAGTATGCACTACTAATAAATTTCCTTTGCTATGAATAGATCCATAAATTTGACTGATGAACCTCAAAGGAGTGCTATGGGCTTCACAACAGAGACTGAGAGTGAGTAGTACTTTATTTCAGAAGTACATAACTTAGTGGGATTGTACAGACTGAACAGTTTATTCAGTTGAAGTTAGAGTATCAAAATCTGGCCATTCATGAATTAGGGTCGGATCAAGCCTGCCTTTGACCTCAGTGGGAGTTTTGCCATTTGCTTCAATGAAAGTAGGATCAAGCTATCAATGCTTTAAAATGGTTCAATAGGGAGTGTTATTGAAATGCAAATGTACATGTTCTCTTAATCTGAACTTCCTATCTCCCCATTCAAAGCTGTTTGTAGAGAGTTTTATTATGGGCTGTTACTCTGGGATCTGTGTTAGACAAAGATTTTTGTATGCTCATTAGAGAAATATCCTGTAGTACAGGGGAATACACCTTCAAATTTTCTAAGTATTACTCTAAGTAAATCTTGTGAGTTTGGTCCAAAAAGCAATCAAGCCTTGCCGTATCACCAAGACTGAACAAAGGTGAAGTTAACTATGCTGTCGAGTGGAGTATGTTCACTTAACACTTAGTGAGTGTTGACCTGGTTGGTGCCATGCAAAAGAAGATCTTTCAGGTATTCAATTGCCAGGAGACACTGCTTGCAATGGTTTCATAAAACACTTAAAACTACTAGAGCTGCAAAAGGCTTGTGTAGTGAAACAGAATTTCGAGCTCATGCATTTGATATAACTTAGTGCTAGCTCAGTTTCATTGTTTGTGGATCGAATGTCGTCAGCACAAATGAGTGAATAAAACAAAAAGGCTCCATTTTGTTAAAATCAAACCATGTCTGTCTGTCTCCTGCCTGCCACAAACCCCCTCCCTATTTCAAATGCCTGGCTTTCTCTTTCTCCTCACCAGCAATAGTAATTACTTACACCAAACCTGTTTCACTGGGGAGCAGACATAACCTGTTCAGCTTGCTTGAGATCTTGAAAAGCTGTCTAGAGCTTTCAGCTGCAGACAGCAGGGCAGCCTACATACATCTTCTGGGCCCTGTCAGGAGTGGACACATACACAGTTGGTTGTTTGCCCAGGCAGGAAATGCACACCTTCTGACTGGTGGCTTTGAGGCGAAGTCTTGCATCTCAGCCTCTAAGGGGGACAGATGTCAGCAACTCTCTCATTGGGAAAAGACCAAAGGAATTATTTTGTGAGAGATGTGTTACACAGACCCACCTCAGGTATTTCCCAGTGCTCTTCAAATACAGCAGCCAAGATAAAAGAAAACAAAGCAACACCTTCCCCCTCCACCCTCCAAAGAAAACCAAGAACCCCCTGCCCACCCAACAAAACACCTACCAAAAAAAATTAAAATCTAATTGCAACCACTTCATGGTGTAGTGATGGAAGAAAAATGCTAAACAGATTAGATAAAACTCTTTTTTCCTTACTAGGTACTGATTCAGTCTTGTCACTGGGACATAAGAAGGGCACTTCTGTTCAAGTTAGAATCTGTTACTATTGCATATGGCAATTGCTACAAATTTAACCTTTGTTCTGAGTGTGTAGTAAGCTAATTAAAAAGACAGATAGCTTGCTCATTGTTATTAAAGCACTAATAATAATATCTCTTATTTCCCTATCAGTAGTGTTTTAATTGCCAAGGACACATGGCAGGTCACAGTGCCACCTACACATTTTTCAGGGACCAGAGATTGCATCCTTACTGTAATATAAAAGACTCAAGCTTGCTTACTCTCCCATAACTATCCATATTGTTTAGTTTTCAACCTACTTTCTGGCATGGGTTTGGCCTTGCTCCTCAGATGTGTCCTAGACACAACTTGGGAAGAAGTATGGCCAAATACCTGCTATTGACGGCTGAATGTTTGAGTTGACATGGCCAAGGTTGGCAGGGAGGCAGAAGAAGCCAAACAGAAGCCAGAAGTGTGAAAATCATGAGTTCACATTTATTCTTGAGAACAGAGAATGATCCCTAAATAGTTTTGTTTACTTGACTAGATTTAGAGTATAAATTCCCACTGGCATGATACTTGTAATTCCCATTAGAACAAGCCATGGTCTTTCAATGCCAATAATTCTCTATAAAGAAGAAGCAGAGATCATAAAAGCTTTCACAGTTTTATTTAAGCAAACATATTCATACTACTTATACCCTCTTTCTATACTTTTAGCCACAAGTCATTTTGTGCAGGTGAAGAGGACTGTAAGTGCATGAAAGGGATTTTATAACTCTAGAGGATGCAAAAGATCTTGGGTGGCCCTGGGCCACAGTGAAATTTAGAAGAGAGATGTCATTTCATGCACTTCAATTCAGTGCACATTATCAAACTGGAAGAATAGTTGGGGGCCCTCTGTGTGTACTGAACCATTTTCCAGGTAATCTCAACCTGTATGCTTGCAGCTATGATTATAGAGCAATGTCTTTCACCATAATTCGTTTCAGACGCTAGTTGAAGTAATTTTCCTAGCAGCACAACTCTTCCTAAGATCCTGCATGAGTCCATGACTCTGAGAGGAGTGCTACTTCCGCTCTTACTGAAACACTGCTTGCAAGCACTGCAAGCCCTTGTGCTTGTCTTGGAAAACTCCTCACTGAGTAACTCTGCTGAGCAGGATTAGTCCTGCTTAGTTTATGAGATCCAGCATGATCACAGCTGTGATGATGTTGCACCTAGCCAAGAGAACAAAGCAACCACGTCTTGCATACGTGTCTGTTTGGCAAAAAAAGAAAAAGAAGAAAAAGTGAACTAATTTAGGAGGGTTTTTTTTTTTTTTCAGGGTCTTTTCCTTCTCTTTATAATTAATTACACTTTGCTCACCATTTTGAGGGGATTTATTTTTAACTTTGGTTGAATCTCTTTTGTACAGAAGTCTGTCTTATACTAATTCCAGGTTTTTGTTAGCAATGGAATGAGTTGTGGGAGACTCTGACCTTGTGATACTACCATGTTTCTGCTAAACAAAGTCCAGTATGCCAAACAAAGATGTAGCAAGTAGTTACGAAATGGCACGGCTATTACACATGCTTTTGATTCTCATTGTCTGGTGTTTATTTTGGGATAATTCTGTTTTGAGAGTGGAAAAACCAGACTGTAAATAAAAGGGAGGCCTACAATACATGCATTATGCTACACACTTTGCAAAAGGCTGATGGAGGACTCTTCAGTGAGTGCCTAGGAAATAAGAAAATTATTTCCAATAGTGAAAGAAAAAGGTAAGGGTATTCTGGGACACCGTGACAAGTCAGAAAAATAGTTATTCATCCACTTGCGCAAAGCCTGAGTAATTTACTGTTGCAGTTCACAGTCTGTGTTGTTTCCCTCCTATGTCATGTTTCTAGGTCACCATCTCTGGTGTTGTTCTAAACCACACAGCTCCACTCCCAACACACCTCCCTCCTGCTGCACAGTGGGAGAATCTCTATTGCAGCTTCCAGGAGATGTTGAGTTAGCTGGTACTGCATTTCCACTCCTGACTTCTCTCCTATATTACCCCACCCATGAAACCAGATGATAGGAAAGAAGAGGGAAGGGAACAGGTCAGACTGAAAGTCAAATGAATGCAAAGACTTAAGACAGTGCAATAATAATAATCCAAAATCATAGTCCAAGAGACACTAATGCCATTTTAAGATGAAACTTTTGTCAGTGACGTGGATTCAGGCCTTAGTCACAGAAAACATAACCTAAGTTATCTACTTGTAGTTTTATAGCTCTATAAATCTTTGAGGCCAAATTCTGTCCTTCTACACATGCAGGACTCAATTTATTCCATGGAGAGTTGCACTCCTATATCAGAGGGTAAAATCTGGTTATATTTTCTAGATAGCAATAGGAAAAAGGGGAGGTCTTTCACTTTTAAAAACATTTACTGTATCCTAGCAATGTGCAGAGATGCTATGCAAGCCTGACAACAGACAAACAGTATTAAAAGATATTGAACCTTAAAGAAGACGATGTGATAATCTTTGAGAATCTGTAGGTAGCACAGGTTCCAAACATTGATTCTAGGCACAAAGCAACTAAGGCAATATAGAAGGAAATCTCTTAAACCCTTGTGTTGAGGTTTATGCAAACCTCAAGAAAATCTTACTGTCCAGAAATATAAACAGACAGGGGAATTAGGAGAAGCAAACATTTTGTTCTCAAGGTTTTGTAACTCAAAAAAATGATATCTACCTTTTTTTTTTTTTATCATGTGTAGGCTGCATTTGCAAAATCTTAGCTTGAGACTGTTGTTTTATAGCTTAGAGCTTAAGTGATTTCAAAGTTCTTAAAAGCAACAACTGAACTCTCTCCATAAGAAAATAAAGTATGAATCAGCTGTTTAATTCTCCAGGATAAAAAAATTAAAGCAACAGGAAAAAATGTACTAAAAGAACAGCTTTATGATCTTGTTAGCTACAAAGTATAGCTAATTAGAGAAAACCTTCTGAATTTAAACTTTGCTGGAATAAGAAATTGTGATTCACAAAGGCACAGTATAGCTGTGTATGCAGCCTGCCACTATTTATGATGACAAGTTGACTCTTGAATAGGTTGTGCAATTACCAGAGAAGAGAGAAATGGGAGTCTGAATATGACAAACCCTGCTGGCTTCCATAATCTCAATTTCTTTCAGCCATATTTACCAATTTACAGAAACGTAAACTGGGAACAGAGTAAAAGGAAAATGGCACTGCTGGAAGCTTTTCTATGGAAACCTTAAAACAATTTCGTTTCCATCCTCTAAAACACCATAAGATGTGTTCTTAGTCTTTGTGACAGCATTCTGCCTCTTCAGCAACTTACCTTCTTCCAGTTATGAGAGCTACCATTTGATCAGAATTTATTGTAGTTCATTAGGTGCTCTACCAAAATCTTTCAAAGGAAGTGTCTCCCTAAGGAGAAATTATAAAATCACTTAGGTGAAATAAGAAAAAGGTCCTTTATGGAAACTTTACAGGAATCCTCTAGATGCGGTACGTTTGGGTTCTTAAAGAGGAGATAAAGGCATGGTTCTTCATTTACAGATATTTTTACAGCTACTGAATGACTGATTTGAAGCCGTTATAGTCGAGGCCCTATATCATGACAAGTCCTTACTGCTGTCTTCTGCTGCAAATGAGAGCAATATCAGGCCTTTTTTTACTTTACTACTTACTTTACTTTACTTACTAGGTTGCTATCCTTCTCATGAGTTTACCAATGAATTGGGTCATTCTTTGTGCCCAGTCATTTTGTGGTAACTCGTTGGTTTAGAGTCCTCCAGAATGATATCTTTAACATACTTATGAAACTTCTTCACTGGTGAAATATGTGGGCTAAGCCCAAAACCAACATTAGCACATCTGGGGTATCTATATTTTCTGGCATCACTTTCCAATGCAGCCACATAATAATAATAATAATAATTAAATATCTAGCTGATATCATAGCCAGTCTGGATAGCTGTTTTATCAGATGTTAAATAACAGGAAAACATACAAAAATAGCAGTGGCAAGCTCTGCTTTATATGATAACCTCAGAATGCATCATACAAAATAAGACATTATTAGCTCTTACTAATGGTTGAAATAACATTCACATTCATGTGGTAATGAAGTCACTTAACTGATAGCAATGGAGTCCTAAAAATTGCTTTCTGTGAATTCCCTGAGATGCTCTGGTGTTGAATGTAGCTATTCCTGAAGGAAGCCCTGATGGAGGTGGATGGCGTGTCAGTGGGGTGACATTTTCTTCATCCAGTGACCAAGGGAATGTGCTATATCTGACAATGCCAAGTTTCTTTTGCACTCATGTTTCTCACTTAAATCTGTTTCTCTTGGTGCATTTCTAAGTTGCCAGTCATCACAGACAATCTAATTGTTATCCTCCTTATCACTGACCTATGGTTGAACAAGATTAATCACAAGTCATTTAATCAAGCCAGATTCTCTAATTTCAGTTTGCATTTTGTTTTTTTTTTTGATAAGAGTTATCTCCATTAGTTCACTACTCCAGCACTGTGCCCTGTTCATTTGCAGCAGACATAGTGCCCCACAGTGCCCGATGTCTCTGGCCAGCAAATTCTTCAGCTTTGTTGTGGTTCTGCCACTTCCTTTTCTTGTAAATCTACTGTACCTCCATCTTCCACCTGTGGAACAGGGTTAATTAAATCTGCCTCATATGCTGGTGCTGCTGGGCAGGGCTTAATTCCCTGGGTGTGTCTCTACTGCTGCTTTATTTTGGATGAGGCTTTTGAAGTGGACTTCTTCATCTGCTCTGATTACCACACTTTGGTTCGTCCTGGAGCACATCTTGCCATATGCTCCTTGGATCCTTCCTGGTGCTCAGCTGGAGGACACACTCCAGCTCCACATCTGATGCTGTTCAATCAACAGGAACAGAATAAAGCTAGTCCAAACTGAAACCTTCAAAATATTTACCATAGAGGATATATAGTCTCTGGTATTAACTGGTTTGCTCTGCAGGTCCATTCCTATTGTGCCATGGTGTATAATGAAAGCATGGACATTATTTTAACTGATGGTTGCCTTTGTGATCCTTGGATGAAGAGAACAGCAAAAGTATGAGGTTTTGTGTGCATTTCAAAGAATAAATGCAGCCTTTGTGTTTTAATCCCAAATTTTGGCTTTATTTCACTGTACTGTTTTAGTGGGAGATTCCATAGTTTATATAAGAAAGTTTACCTTAGAAGATCTAATAGCAAATGGAACCTGCTTCTGCACTTATGTAAATAAAATCTATTCATGCTGAGCTCATTCTGGTCCATGGACACTAACCAGCAATGTTTATTTTTTTATACCTGGCAAATTTCCCTGAAATTTTCATTTTGAATAGATGCAGAAGGTTAACACCAGTAGTTTATTTTGATACACACTGTATACACATCCTCAGATACCAAGCTACACTTTGGGTTACAGAAAACTTAGTTTTTAAGTCCTCCACAGCAATATTCCCCTTACCCCACCATATGCTTGAAATGAAAATATAAATGCAAGAGGACTCTCGTACATGTCATTCCCTTGGAGCACTTTTGTGTTTTAGAGCACACCATTTTTACTCATGCTCTCTTGTGGTTGATTCTTATTCCTCGCTAATATCTTTCACTCTGATACAATTCTGATTGTCTCTGCAATATTACTTTCAATATAAAAAATCTTATGGCTAACGAGGCCGAAAAAAAATAATTTTTGTTGCTTGCTTAGGTCTCTGGTTTTTCTTTTGTCCTGTACAAATCCGTTTTTTTTCTGTTTACCATCACTATTGACAACACTACAGAAAACCTTGGCCTTTTCCATGGTGGCAAACTATCACTCATTTTCGTGCACGTTAT
This sequence comes from Irena cyanogastra, assembly GCA_013397155.1. Lineage (NCBI taxonomy): Eukaryota > Metazoa > Chordata > Aves > Passeriformes > Irenidae > Irena > Irena cyanogastra. The sequence continues at coordinate 550,350 of VWZV01003214.1, read as the reverse complement.
TTTATAGGCCAGCTATGCTCAGTTAGCCCTTGTACCAATGAAAGTCTCTCCACGTTTCTTAGCCAGCAGGAGGTGCAGAGGAATGATGCACCAAATATCTTTTCACTGAGATAGTTGGGTTCCCTCTGTGCTCAATGCAAAGATTTTCACTAACTTGTGAGCTGGATCTAAGCATTGTCCCATCAAAGTGAGGATTTTAGTTCTATTTTTAGGATGGTATTTGGCTAGAGCATGGACATTCTTCTTTTGCTCTTGTTTTAATTAAATAACCTTTAAGACAAGTGAGCAGGAACATTCAACCCAAAGCAATGCTTTCTGTTACTCCAAGAGGGAGCAGTGTGAATGCATAGCATTTATTAAAGACTTGGCTCTTTTTGATCTACTTGGCATAAATGACAATACATTACAATGATAGAAGTAGGATAACAAATAAAGAGAGAAAATATTGCTAATACTTAAACTAACCAGCAAGATAAACTGCAATCACAGCTTTAGAAGATATTTTATGTTAAACAGTGATCAAAGAAAATCCAAAGAAGGTAAGCAAATATAGAAAGATTTTCTTGTTGTCAAATTAGTGACTACTGGTTATCATTCATCCCTAAAAATTCCCCTACATATTTGTTAACAGTAGTCCTAACATAACTAAAATGATTACTGAACCTTTCAAACAGGAATCCTCACTACACTTGCAGCTGGAACTTTCCATGTAGTGGCTGAGTAGATATCTTTAGTACTCTTCTAGGGAGCCATTAGTAAGGGCTGGAAAATACATATTATTTCACATGTCACCATAATCCTTCAATTTCTTGGAGGTTTCAGCTCTCACTGTGTGATGCAGACACCTTTCTTCCAGTAAGGTGTATGAAACCAGGTAATCAATGAACACAAACACTTTATTAACAAGAACAGACAGGCATATGCACCTTGGAATATTTAATCAGCTATAAAAGCAATCACTGAACCAACAACGAGTAGTTTAAACAAGATATGGAATACCATGGGAGACACTAGGGTGAGAAAATATATACTGTAATTCCCATCCATAAAAATGGGAGCCTAATAAATTATAAATGCCTAGAAAGTTAATGCTGTTAGCAAATAAATCCTACAATACTACAGTGTATAATCACTTTGTGGACACTTTGAACATTTTTACGGTGATAAAAAAGTGTTACATGGATTTATCAGAAACAAATCTATCTCTTTTTTTTTTTGACAGATTAATTGGCGAAGGGGATAAGGATGAAGTATAGACTTGTTAGATCTTGATTTTAAGAAAGCTTTCCATACAGTCTTACACACTTTTCTGAAAAAGAAACTGGAAAAATGCAGTGTAGATGAGTTCACTGTAACATACATGTGGACAGATGTCACTTGCTAGTCTAGTTCTAATAATTATTTTCATGAATGGCTTGAAATATGAGGCAGTGGATCTTCAAGTTACACCAGCAGATGGGAAGTGCCAGCACTTCAGAGGACTGTGTTAGAGCCTGGAGAGACAATCTGATACTAGTGGTACAAATTCAGAAAAATAACAAGTGTAGCTTGCCTCGGATATCAACTGCATGAATACAATATGGGAGATGTTTATGTGCTATGCAGGACAGTAAAGAAACCTGAGGACTATAGAGCTCCTAAGCTAAGTAAGAGTAAGCTGCATTATTTGTCTAAGGAAAGTTGAATCTCATTTCAGAACATCCTAGTAAGACTGCTTTGTGTTCTATTTTACTCTGTTGGTGCTGGGTAGTGAGTACTTTGTCCTGTTTTGGGCACCACACTCTAAAATTATAGATAGATCTATAGAAACACACTGGAGAGAGTTCGGAGGAGGAGAAGAAGAATAAGTATGGAAAACACACTGATTGAAGAAAGGTCAAGAGAACTGGTACTGTTTAGTCTAGAAAGGGAAGATGAGAACAATGTGCCAGAAGCTTTCCTGTATACAGAGCTAACTGTTCACCATGTCCACAACAGGCAGACGAGGAGGTGATAGTTTACGTTTTTGCTGCCCTATTAGGGAAAAGCTGTAAGTTGAAGGGCAGTGATATGGTAGAGTAAGTAAGTCTCCAAAAGAGCTTGCAGAATCCAGTGCACAGGACAGATAGGTTCAGGGGTGAGGTGTCTATCCAGCATGGTCCAAGGGACTGAGGATATCTGAAAGCAGAGACAACATTTGTCTGACAGTGTGTTCATGTTTTCTGCTATTCAGCTTTCTATCAAGAAAAGAAATTCCCCCTGGATTTCAACTTGTAACAAAGAGGTTTAATATTTCTCTGATCTTTACGGGATATTTATTTATCCAGTTTCCATTATCTCAATGTCCTCTCTTCTTGCTCAAACTGCGCCCCAAAACTCGTAGCATGTATGTTGCTATCACTATTTCACTTGGAGTTTATTGCTCACATTCTCATTTCATGTAATGTGAAAAAACATTGTCACATTTAGGAGTATGCAATATACTGATAACAGTTCAAAAGGAAAATATTGACATTAGTCTGGCTGTGATAATGTGAGTAAATATTTAGCTGACTATTTAGTAGCTAGGTAGTCAAGAAATGCTACAAAACTCAAAACCAGATGTATAACAGTTCCCTTCACTCTTTTCCTGGCTCCAGAAATAGGTACTAGCACAGAAGCAAAGACTTAGCTGCTTTCCACATGTGTGGACATGCCAGTGTCTCGACTCATCTTACTTCAAATGCCACTTGAAAATACATCTGTGCTGTAATGCATAAAAGGAACCTGCTGTGCAATAACATCTTATGTAAATTGTGACTTGCTACAGCTTCCCTAAGCATTACAAGCACATTTCTTCCCTACACTTTAACTGCTTGTCTTAAACACCTGCCTCATGTTTGAGATTGCAAACTTTTCAGGTCAGAGTTTACCTGATGTCTGTACAGTGCCTCACACATCACCCTCCTGCCTGTCATTCCCATTCGTACTCTAAGTATTATCCACACTATCTACTTTAGTTCTACAAATCCAAGCTATGGCTAAACTCTTCTTTGTAACACCTGTAAGTTGTTAATTCTCAGTTTCCTCTAGGACCTTTATTAATCCATCATGAACCTTTTTACTACAATATTAACTTCCTGTCCTTTGGCTAAAGCAATGCTGCCCTACTCCTATCATTTCAAGAGTGAAATGAGCCCTCAGTTTCTGAAGTGCTTATTTTCCTGTTCCTATGGCCCGGCTCTTCCACTGGCTCCTCCTTCACCACCACATCAAATGAACTACCCTTTGCTCTTCTTAGGCTGCCTAATGGCTTGCTGCCATATTCCAAGCAGCCAGTTCTGTTCTCTCTCTTGGCCAGCTTTCATCACCCACATCCTAGATTTTCAGACATGTACTTGCACATTCCCAGCTCAAGGTTTCTCAGCAGAGTAGGCAAAATCAAATTTTACTACCCCAGCAAGTTGACTGCTGGTGTGCTGGCACTGTTGATAATGCTTTTTAGTAGTTTCTTCTATTCTCTCTACTACTGTCTGTCCACATCATTCTCCTCTCTTCCCCTACTCTCTCTTTTCCTCTTCAAATGCCCTTTGAGGTTAGAAATTTATTGGGGAAGGAATTATTCATTTGTTTCTCAATCCAGCACAATAGGGTCTTGGCCAATGACTGGAACTCACAGATAAGCCACTCAGTCTTCATTAGCATCTCAAAGTTTCTGCTTTCCATTGCAGCATACATGGTTTTTAACAAGATCAACAGAGTTACTCCCAAACTACTGATCATTAGGCATTTCTTCATTTTATTTTAACACTGAACGATCCAACTCTCATTTCCTTATCAGTTTAGTCTCTCAAAATCTGTGCCTTTTAAGAACTGCATAAGACTTTCTATTTTTCCTTTTGCTGATTAATTTGTCTTCCTCAACAGATGATCCTTGATTCATAGTTTATCCTGCTTGGTCATTTTACCATTCCAAATTATATTACCAACATTTTTTAGCCCTGTAAATAATATAATCAGTCACTACTGTCAAATTTGAAGAGCATTATACGCTCAGAGGAATTTTCCACATCTTACATACAGAAGCTCAGTGGAGTCTGTGGTGACCTCTAATGGTTGTAAAATCCCTGTACCTGGAGCAAGAACACAGGGATTTCTGTATTTCCCATCTTTCTCTTCATCTACATGAGAGCACATTTACTCAAACTGATGTTTCTGTCATTAGAATTAATCCAATACAACTTTTACTGTTGCTTATCTTGTTCAATTATTATTTGAATACCCTGGAGAAAAAAACATAAACCTCTAGAAAGTCAGTAGCATGCGGGTACCCTCAGCCATGCATCTTTTTCACTCCCAGTGCTGATAATAGAGGTCTGAATACCTGGCTGAAATTAGCAAATTCATAAAGGTCAACTGGCTGAAATTCACAGAGAGCAAAACAGAAGCAATAGTTTCAGGAAATGAAAAATATTTGGCAGAACTAGCCACAGCACTTCTCACCATGGGGAGCGCTGCTCTGTCAAATAGCCGGCTGTAGTTATCATCTTTATGGATTTCCAGAAGCCTGTTGCTTTTTTTAGTGAGTGGCAGAGGTGCTAGAGCTGCATATCTGGCAACTTGGTCACTGTGATTTCCCTGCTGGGTGAGACTCATGGCAACTTTCAGCATATTTACTGTAGCCTACTGTGCTTGGGAAGAAATTGCATCCACCCCGGAAAGAGTCGCACAGCAGTATTTGTGCCTGCAGCAAGACTGGAGGTCTCATTGCTCTGCTTGTTCTGCCAGATGACTGCTGTATGACAGCCTGCTTTGAAGTCCCAGGTCTCCATCTGGAATGAAGAATCTTCAGGCAAGGTGTACCTGCTATGTGCAACACAGCATGTAAGCTGTTAATAAGGGTTCTTAGTAAGAACTCCTTTCATTTATTAAAATATAACTACATGTACAGGCAGCGGCAAATGAAAAGGAGGACCAAGCAGAAAGTGCAGCTGGCATTTTACCACTATGGCACACAGATGAAAAAAAACTCAACCTAGCAGAAGTTAGGACAGACCATACTTGGTGAGTCATACTCAGTTTGTGGCTAGGACAGAAAATGAGAATTATCATTACCATATAGAAGGTTGGACTTTGTGGGAAATCATAAGGATTGCTTTGAAACTATGAAACTGCAGAACTTCTTGGAACTTCTTTGGCCAAGTCCCAAAACCTCTAGTTCAAGTTTCACTGTCTGAAGGCCAGTTTGATTAAGGAAGGAGACTAAACTCAAATGACTTGGGTTAGGATATGGACTCTCCTATCTTCTTGATCATCTTGCCATCCTGTAGAAAAATTTTGAAGCATATGAGCAATTTCTTGAGGAAAATAAAGCAAAATAAAACATTTTTGTTCCTTCTGCTTTTGCTTTTTCTCAAATACAGGTAAAATTGTTAAACTTGGTAAAAGTCGTCATTCATTGTTGGAAAAGCACTACAAAATATATCTGCAATGTCTTGCTCAACTGTAAAGATTAGTCAGGCATTTATGTATTTGGTTGCTACTTGGACTCAGTTTTGAGATCTCAAAAGCCCCAGGTCCAGCCTCTTGGTTTGAAAGAAGGCTGCTTTAAGAAAATAAGATTAGTAATCCCCTTTAGTAATGATTTTTTAGAGAGCCACAATGTGCTCATTAAAGGAGGCAACTCATCTTCTATCCTTTTCCAGACCACTTTTCCTAAGTATTCTAATGATCCAGTTTTACTGCCAATAAAATTACTGGAAAACAAATGCACTGGTGGTGGTTTCAATATATATTTGTAGCTCTGGAAAAAGTTTCAAACAGCAATTTGAACTATACAGGAAATCCTCAGATATGAGTGTGAGCTAAAAATGGCACTGCTTGGGATAGTGGTTTGGTGCAGAAGCACTGGGAAGATAGAAGATTTCGTACTTAGGATAATGAAAAAAATGGGGAAAAAAGCTTTAAAGAAGCAGCAAAAGAGTCAGAGATTTAAACAGGGCATGAAAGTTTTATATTTTACTTAATGTAGGAAACGTCCAATATTGTAAAGGACTTGAAGATAATGAGGGTTTTTTTAGTGACAGAAACCAATTAAAAAGCCATCTTTAGAACATTTTTAAAGAAGGCTACTCATTAAAAGGAACCATAGATAACATTTGAGCTGTAAAAAATTGTCAAGAAAAGACTCATTACTGCCTGATTGGACACCTTTCATTAATGGCATGTCAGGAAAAAAAATTCAGAAAATTAAAAGACTAAGGGTAAGAAATATGACAAACAAGTAGCAATTTATGTGATGTGGCTGTCTACATGAAAATTGTTCATCATTTGATTCATGTGTGGAAATCCCTAATAAGCCCAATTTTGTGAAGATGTGGATTTCTCAAAGATATAAGCAGAATTGATGAGTTCAAAACCTTCAGTGGGGGTGCCAGATGAAATTTCTTTATGTCAGATGGAAGAGGAACTATGTCAATTCACTAGTCCACTTGAAAAGTCTTATAGAGAAGTGTTCCTAACCTGATTCAAAGACAGATTGAGAGATAAGAGTGCAAAACAGTTTCATCAGCAAAAAAATCTGATGCTTTAAAGGCTGAAAAATGTCAAGCATTGGGTTAGTGGAAAAGTGGATGCTGCTAGATGCTAAGAGACGTACCAATTTGCAAAAAAAAACCCCAGAACAATAGCAAAAATAATTTTTTTCAGGTATATAAAGAACAAGGAAAGAAGAGGCTTCTCATTAAACATGTGGCAGTTATTAGTAAGCCGGGGTAGAGAACATAGGTTTGTCCCTCAAAATAACTGAATAATTTTCCTCTGAGTTTGGTGGGAAGGATAATGCTGGGCGTGAAGGCTGGGGTGGAGGAGTTAATGAAACGTGAGACTACACAGGTGGGGAGGAAAAGGTGTGGAAGACTTGGTTTGTTCAGAGCCTCCAGAAAGGTCAAAAAAATGTTAGAGAGCAAATAGCACTCTGTCTTCAGTACAGCAACTGTGACTCTCAGTGCTTTAAGAATACCTTCATAGAGCTGCATTCAGCCATGCCAGGCACTGCTGAAGTTGTTTTGGAGTGGTAAAAGATTAAAAGAAAATATCTGCTTGCTGCCTGATATTTGTATTTCTTTAAATGATCAGGATAGCAGAAAACTGTGGACTGTAAAGGTACAAGCTCATTAGAATTGCACATTTTAGGAGCTTCCTTTAAGAGGAGTCATTCAAAAGTTCTTTTAGAAGTAAGAACCTGCATTTTAAATGCCTTAAAGCAACCATGCAACACAAGTCTGAAGAAATATCAAAAAAGAACAGCAAGTACAGTGAAGTAATTTTAACAAATAATAGAAACAATTAAGATAAATATAAGCAAAGCTGAAAAGAATTATGACATAAAACACACACATGAATGCTATGATTAATGTAAAGGGAGACTGTATATTCTGTTATAAATGTTTAATGCCTTTATTTTTAACATTGTGGTTTACATTACGGATATAATAGCCTTTCAGAAATGGCAGATAAATGATAATTTCAAGCTAAGAATTTTTCAACTACTTAAGGAAAGTTTGAATGCCAAGTTTTCTTATGATTTTTATTGCAGTATATTTACATTAAAAGCTAGAGATATATAAACTAGAGCGAAGAACCCTTTACTCAGAAATATAATTTGTTTGGAATTCCTATGACTCTGTTCTCTTACAGCAATATGCATATATTTAAATGACAACAATAAATCTTCAGAATAAAATCTCAATGCTAACAGGTTAAGATACACAATTTTTTAACATAACATTTTATTTTTAAGGTTAATTTTATAGTTCAACCAATACAAAAACTCATGCAAACATTTCTAAGAGCCTATCTACTAAAAAAACCCAAATCCTTTCTTATGATATTGTTTATGGTTGCAAACTAATTTTCTGTTTTGTGCATTTTTGCAAATGTTTCTATCCTTCATTGATGACTTTTTTTGTATTCTTGCATTACCACAGGTTTTATTTCATCTCCTTTCAAGACTGGAGTAAACAAATGAACTGTTGATCTGATAAGAGACAAAACACATTGCTGTATCATAGAAGAAGGGTGTGAATCTCTTCAGAATGCTAGAAAATATTTGCTAGAAAATTAAATAGACATTTTTGGAGAGCATGTTATTGCTATGAAATTCAAAGTCCAGTTTGGGAAACTTTTTGCATAAAAATACCAACTCTTTCTTAGGACCATGGAAAAGTAAAATGGGCACCATTATGATTATAGGTATTTTGAAAGACACAGGTTAAACTTAATGGCCCTACTGAAGTAATTCAGTTTCAGGCAGATTTTCAGCTGGAGTAAATTAATGTGATCACTGAACTGAATTTTTCTGAGGAATGAATTTTTCATGGACCAGCTGAGCTGCTCTGTTATGATGGTGCTGCAGAGTGATGGCATGAATTCAGAGCAAAGTATTGTACTGAACAACCAAATGCAAATGATAACAAACTGTTTTGTGTATCTGCAAGTGTTTGTGTGCTGTCTGGAGTCTAACATACATTCTCAAATTTTAAGTTTTCTCATAGCACTTGATCTGGACTTAGGAGAGATGCTATCATGTGCTGGAACTCTTCTGGTGTGCTATGAATGACATAATTCACCCCTGATATGAAAGTTCATGGTGAGGAATAGAAAGCTACTCTGCTTTTGATCAGTCTGTTATGCTGTTGTCTAAGGCATTACATAAAGCCTCTTGGGCAGAGCAATTAAACTAGTCAAAGCACTTGAACATGACTGGTTTGCTGGAAGCACTGTGAGGTGGCCTCACGGGGTCACATACTAGATTTATGATGATCTAATTCAAACTTGTGCAGCTGCAGGACTTTTTGTAGCTTTATTTGCTTTATGCTGCGTTATGTGTGGCGCCATTTCTCTTGGACTGGCAGATTAGCTTGGAGGAGGATCTGCTATTGTCTTTCCAGTGCTTTAAGTACTTTTTTTATGTTTGGAAATTGCTGAGCTTACATTAGGATAAGAATCTCTAGAATGAAAAAGTGATGAAAATGACAAGCAAAGTCGATAAATTTACCTACTCCATCAATGGTTTTGGTTTCCAAGTGTTTACAAGCCTCCTTAACTGAGGCTGATATTCCCTAATTAACTGTTTCTATAGTGATGTCCTTCAGCCTCCCTTTAATGAGCATCTGTTATGCAAGTACTGGCAGTGGCGAGAGGGCTGCATTGCTGCGACATCACACTTGCAGCAAGTGGGACTTGTGCAAAGAGCAGGAGGATGATACTGCAGGTTTTCACCTAGAATATACTGGCACTTATGTTGAATGATGTTGTGTGTTACCTCATCACTGGCACCAGTCTTGATGAGGGAAAAACAACTAAGGACTCTGATATTTACACATTTAGTGCTGTGTTCTATATTCAGAGAGAGCTGTCTAAAATTAAATTCAAAATAAGGAAAAAGTATTAAAAAGCACAAAACTCACTATTTTTCAGTAGATTGTCAGTCTGGGCTTTTTTCCAGAGTGAAGGAGTCTGTGGAGTTGCAAGGGCAACCTGACATAAGCAATGCAAAGCTAAGAGCAACACAAGCAGCCATCCATGCCTCCCCCCACCCCGGGTGGGCATGGAAAGGACTGAGAAAGGTAGGTTCCTTATGGCCAAAGAAAATTGATTGCAGTTTGTAGACATTTTCAATCAGTATACAGTGCTGTCATTGTCACTCTTTATTTAATGTCTTTTAAGCAGTAGACAAACTGGTTAACTGCCTTCCAAATGAGTTATGTTTGCAGAGGGTTTAGTGCTCTTAAGGAAGCAGTCTGCAAAGATTTAATGGACTCTGTGTAAAGAAGAGGCTGGTATCAGTTTCTATGTTCATTGATCTATGTATTTTTGTGGGATTAGTTTGAAGTGCTTTACATGTTTCTATTTTATTTCTTGAATTATTTCTTGAATTATTTCTTGCTGATGTATGCTTTATGAAGTTTTCATCTGGAGTGATTAATTGGAGACTAGGCTACAGGTAAGGTATTGAAGACTGATTTGTTCATGAGATCTGCTTTTCCAAAACCCTCCTTCTGGCTGTCATAGGATAGAGGATTTGCTGATAGGTTTTTTAGCTCAGCTGTCATGATTACTAAGGCAACATCAGAGCTGTTGACCAGAGATCAGCTAAATCTGCCACCTCAGGGAAGGCTTGGTAGCTCTAAGATTACCTATGTTTGCCCAGAAACTCAGTAATACTCCAACGATACAACCTGCTCCAGGCAGGAACCTGGGCTCAGCACTCAGTGCACTAACAAAATGAGAATTCCTTGATAATATAGTCTGTTTTCTTATTCTGTGCAGTATGAGGATGGCTGAGTCTCTTTTAGGTGAATGGAGCTAGTCATACATACAAAATTTTAAGTCTTTTCAAGAAATTGCTATGAGATTAAAATGTCCATTTCTGGGTTCAGCTCAGTTCAGAAATACTCATGCATGGCTGCTAACTTCAGTGGAATTTTCTGTGGCATGGATGTTTTTTCCAGCCTGCTTGTTTGAGAGGATGATAAGAATAGGTAAACACAAGTGTTTTGCTGAATAAGAGTAGTACTTAAATGATTGTGTTGAGTGAGTGCCTCCAAAATAAAACTTATGTTTCCCACGACCTTGTCTACATTATTGAATTTCACTTTCCTAGCAAGATAATGCTTTGAAGACTGGGGTAAACAAAGCAAAGTCCTTGAACACAGATTTGTAGGATGGCTTTGTTTTTTCTTTTCTATTTCATGGGGTTTGCAATTTTCTCCGCAGCATCATGTAATGGAAAATGTTAGCAGAGCTGCCCTCAGATGGCAATCTGTATTCTCCACAAAATCAAGCAGTTTGAATGAAGGCTGGAGAATGACAGTAGAAACATCTCAAAATGAGCACTGTGTAACTTAAATCTATTTTGTCCCCCATTAATGGATTACCTGGTGCAGAGTGAGTTTGAGTCAGTTCACTGAAACTATTGTAAAAGTGGCAGAGCTGTTGAGAGAATAAAGTTTAAAAGCTACATACCATGAACTCAGGAATAGCTTGAGGTAGCAGGCTATCTTGATACCAAAAACATGTGGAATCCAGGGCTTTACTGGCACTGTTACCCTCAGACTGGACACCCTTCACTTTCACCTGCATACATACCTGCAGATAAATGCACTATAGTCACAAAATAAAGAATACTGTAAGGGAAATGTGATGGAACTAGACTTTTTTGCACTCTGAAGGAGATTAGGATGAAATGTAATAAAAACACAAATTCATCTTCTTTAAACAAGGTTCTGATGAAAATGGGTGTATTGAAAAACCTGAGCTGCTGCTCATGACAATGATCCACAGCCAGGCAGGCCTAAGTCAGCATGAAGACAGAAAGATGAGTTGAGCTAACTGTAGTTCCCAAAAATTGTTCATTACCTGTGAACATATATATTCCTTCTTTTTTAAAGGATAGAGGAACAAAGTCTCCCTAGTGCCCTGCTAGCTTTAGTGGAGAAGGAACCCAGACACATGGGACAAGTGCATTTTTGTAATGAATCATAAGTATGGACCTCTAATAGAACAATGAAGTATCTTGGTCTTTTGGACTGCTGGTTATAATTTAATGGTAAATGATAAAAATATTAGATGTTCCAGCAGCACCTGAGAATGCTTAGAGATGTGAGTAAGCATTATCTTAATAAGCACACTTCTGAAAGTCACTGATTAGTATCTGTGTCATTCCTGAACAGAAAGAGCACACCTGGCTTGAACACATTCAACTCTCCTTCAAGCTAGTGGGAGCTGCTGTGATAGCCAGAGCTGAATGTGGCCTGATGTGACAAATCTCTGAGAACTGAACAGAAAACCCCTATTACCAGTCTCATTTTTTAACCACAAGAACATTCACTTAACCAGTAAAATGTATCCCCTTTCGTATAATTTGACAAGTGTATCTTATTCCAAAGAAAATGTTTTTTGGGGGAGAGAAAAAAAAAAGTGGAGTCATCCAATCAGTATTACTTAATCTTTCTCCCTTCATCTGGATGTTCTCAACTCATTGATATCGCACAGGCTGCAACAGAACAAACAAATCAATCACGGCATGGCACTGTTACTGGCTCAGACTCTCTCCAGCCAATGATAAGTGACTTCCCCCCCACCCCCATTTTTAACAAATGCATTTCTTCCTAGTGGGAGAAGCACCATCAGTCTTACTAATGTCAGTGTGGGTGGAGGCACTCCATAGTGCCATCCTTCCCTCTCCAAATACCCCTATATACCTATAGAAAAGCTAAATACTAAGAGAAGTGTTTTCCCCTTCTGTGCTGGGATCCATCTTGCAGGGCAATCAATCAATAAATAATAGTACTAGAATTGCATAATATAATGAAACAGGAGAAAAGAAGCAAAGAGGGCAAACTGAGGCTTTATTTTCAAGCCAGGAAATCAAAGTCTCTGCCAAGCCATGTTCTGCAGCAGGACCCTAGCTTTTGTCTACAATGCTAAGTGGCTGCTGCATAATACTGCTTTTGGTGCTAATTCAGTGAAAAATTTATTTTTTTTCTTTTTTGTGGGATCTCCCCTATTCTGGTGAGCTCTGCCTGTGTAAGAGCTGTGCACTTCTTTCATTATCTTTTTAAGAGCTATATTATAAAAAGTCAGAAGAATAAACTGTTCAGCTAATTGAGACCAATCTATTTTCTTCTTCTACTTCTTCCTCTTCTTCTTCTTCTACTTCTTCTTCTTCTTCTTCTTAATTTTTTTAACAAATCAAAACATAATTTAGAGCTAGAAAAGTCAGAATATTAGACTTACATGCTACTTTCTTGTATAAAAATATGTGAAGAGAGACTAATTCATTGGAAAAATAGTGTAATGTGAAGAATTTGGTGTGTATATTATACAGGTGCAAGTGTCAAAGATTGCATTTATCTTTTTAAAACTTTTTTTTAACCCATGTACCCTGCTCTGAAAACTGAAAAAAGTTCAGTAATACCTACTCCAATAAAATAGAAAACGTGCAGAGTCCTAACACTCCCCTCTGCTTCCCAGCCAGAGAATGTCTCTCCTGTGTGGTCCATGTGTTTGTGGACCCCTGCTTCTGTGGGTCCAACCAAAATGTTCCTGCACTCACTTGTTCCATAGCTGCACAGTTGCATGTGCTGCCACATGGCTGCTGGAGGCAAGATTCACCTCGTAGCCCTGCAGAAAGAAGTTACAAAATACAGAGTGGGAGTTGGGCTGTCTGACGCAACACTTGGCCATTACGCACGATGAGCTAAGGTCTGGGCACAGGGCACCTCAGGTAATGTCTCCTCCAGCTCACCCTGCTCCAGTCTGGCCTGATTGTTCCTTGGAGCTTTCCACTGGACTTCACTACAATGGGAGCAAATCACAGCATGTACCAAATTTTTGCCATGTGGTTTTGGTTCTGCTCTGCAGAATGTGTCCAGCTTAGAAATGGTTCTCTTTCTCAAGCAATGTTACCAGTTATGTTTGGATTGTAAACCTACATGTGTTTCAGCAATCCTGCTCTATAACTGGGTCCTGCAGATCCCAAATTGATGTGGCTGGTTCTCAGATTTTCGTCTTGGACCGTTTTTCAATCAGTACTTCTTGTAACAGCCTTCATGTGGTGATTGTTTTCTGAGTGCCTTGGAAGTCACAGAAACTAAGGATCTGCATCAATCAGCTTTAATTAATGCATAATGCCTCCCTAGACACCTTTGAAAGGAAAAGAGTAGAAGTGAGCAAATTCGAAGTGTGGTTTTTCAGTATTGGCCAACTAACACATCACAAAACAATGGAAAGATCTCGGACACAAATGATGTATTCTGCCTAAGATTCTGTTCTCACACATTTCTTGCTACATCTTATCATTGCCCACAGAAAAGGCATTCTTCATAATAAGCAAAAAGAGGGTTATAATCTGTGGTTGACCTTTGATGGAGATAATGATACATTTTCTTTCAAAATCTGTGTGAGGCAGAGTTATTCATAGCTTCATAAAAATATCCTGTTTAAAAACAGTACATTGTTTGAAGTTAAAAAAAAAATCACATTTGATTATAGTTTACGAATGTCACAATCCTATCCTGCACACAACTGGGGAGCTATGTTGATGTGGAGATTAGACAAGAACCCCTATAGAACAAGAAGCTGAAGAGGCTGGGATCAGTTTTAAATGTAAAATAAATACATAAAAATAAAGCTAGAAGAAAGTTCATCTTTTTAAGTTTAGAGCTGGACCCCTAAGATAAACATATGAGTGGAGAAAATGCGTCATAAGATTTTGTATGCTCTATAGTATTTTGACCAAAAAGCTCTCCCTAGATCATCTGACACAAGTCTGGTGCATTCAAAATTCCAGTGGAGCTTCATGTAGTTTATTTTTATTGAGATGTTTTTCTCATCATATAAGGCACATTGTCTGCCTTTCCTCTCAAAACAATATTTTATGTAACAGCCCTGATCTGTACAATGGTTCTGAAGGGCACAGCCGTGGTCAAACTCTCCTTGTAGAACCAGTCAATATTAAAATCAAGGTAGAGTTTACATCAAGATCCCAACCTCAAACCCTTCATTAATTAGTCCTGTTCAACTCTGAAACTTTTTATTGCATTCAAACATTCCTGTTAACAATTGAAATACAGGTAAATCTGCTGGGAGACTGATTTTATGGGCAAAACTGGTTGTAATATTTATTTTCCTCAGTTGTTTAGACTTGTTAATTCTCCTGATGTTCTGCAATACCTCCTTCAGTTAGTGGCTTTTTTTTTAGATGGCATGACAGGTACAAAAAAGTGCAAAAGGGCAGTTTGTGTTTACAGTGTAGTAGAGCTTTATGAGTCTAGCAGCCAACAGTAGATTTCAATGTTTGAACATATTTCTTAAATGCTGTGTTAACCTAAATATTGAAAGGGATGCTTGGAAAATGTAGGTTACCCATATGCAAATTTTCATCACAAACACTGATTAAAATGAATTTCACAGGGAAAGGTCTATTAATGAAAGAGTTTAGGAGCTTCTGCATTATTAATACTTCTTGTTAAGCTTCTGGTACACACCAAACATTTCGTTCTTGCAAAGACATTAAATATTCAGGGGATGAAGGAAAGGGAAAGGAGGAAAGAGGGGTAGAGAACTGAAATATTGTGTGCCTGGACTGTTTAGGAGGTGGAATTCAAATTCTAGGATAAACAGTAGCCATAAGTGACTGCAAAAATAATGAACATTAGGATATCTGCTAAGACAAATTTTAGAAGGGGTTAAAATGTCAACACTATCACCCAATCTATGTAAATAGGGCAGACTGTTCAGGCCTCCGGGTTGCTGGATCTGATATTTTACTGTGATAGGATTTTCAGCTGTTCTAAATAAGTATAAACTAGGTATGAGACCTTACCACACCATTTTCTGGGAAATATGGCCTCTTGCTTGGAAAACTAAGACAGGATTTATTTAGGTTTGTAGAAGCACACACTTAAGTACTTTATGAGCAGGGATAGATTTCTGAATCATTGTGCTGGGCAAAGACTAATTAGGCTTCTAATATACAGTGTGCAGTAGAAATAATACAACCTTTCTGACACACAAACCAAAGCTAGAAACTAATTCATTTCAACACATGTGCCTCTGTTTCTCAGGGGTACAGACATCCAAAAAAGTTCATCATCTCATATTTATTGTAGTTTCATTCAGATATCAGGTTAAAAATAAAAAGCTATCAAACCCTGATGAAACATCTTTTGCAAGTTTACACAGACACACCACTTTGATGGTCCTGGAATCCGTTTCCTATTTCTTTTCAAGACATACCTGAGAAATCTTCTGTTAACTAAAAAGTCATGGTTTTTTTCCCTCTTTTTGTCAGGATGCAGTTCACAGACAAATACAGCATTTAAAAAAGATTTTGTCCAGACTTCAGTATAAACTCAGGAAAAAAGGGCAACTGAGAATGGATGGGAAATGATCCACCAAAATAATCATTATGTGGTGCCTTTTCATGCAGCAGAAAATGAAGGGTTCAGTTTTCCCAAGGAAAGAAGAAAAACAAATACATTTGTGCAATTTCTCAGCTGCTGCAAATAGATTCAGCTTCACTGACCTCACCAGCACAAGCAGGGCCTGAATTTTATTTTATTACTCACATTATAATTTCACCATGAAGATATAGCATGGTCCAAAGGTAGAAAGGAGATAGGAAGGGGAGAACCCTTTCTCAGAGACAGGTCACAAAGGCAAAGATTGGGCAGAGGGGCAAAGAGTAGAGTTAGCAGATGCTTTCTGCTGACACTGTGAAAGGTTGTGCATCTCAGAGCTGAAGTGCCAGCGCTGCGGGTGAGAAGTGTGGAAGCACCATCCAGAACAAGCATGAAAATATGGTGTTACGATCCTTCCAGCGGCAAAATCCTGGATGAACTTTCCCCCTTTAAACACCACTTTTAATTTTACCCTCTCTTGGGCCCCAGGGGCTGTACTTCTACAAAGCAGAGCACAGACTTTCTCCATACATGTCCAGAGCTGTCCCAGTCTTGACAGGAACAAGCAACTCCAAGTCAGTGTCTCCTGAATTTTTTGCTGTGCTGCAGCTCATTTTCGGTGGGGAAGGTGGGTGGAAAGTTTTATTCCTATCTCATAGGCTGGAATGCAGGCTGCCCTTCTGAGGGTCGTGCGTTTGAACCCCCCAGGCTAAGAAGGGAAATTAATTACCTTCTTTTACCTTCGGGATTGTATATCCGGGCAAAAAAACCAAAACACNCCCCACCACCACCACCAAAAAATCAACCCAGCCAAAAAACCCCAACAAGTAAGAAATCAGTGTGATGAACAGTTTTTTCTTAAAGATAGTTGCAAGGAGAACTGTTTGGTTTTTTGAAGGAGTTTCACCTCTTGGCTTTCTCCAGGCTGGGAGAGCAGCAATGACAGAGATGGCTTCTTGCAGCTCTCTTACCCTGCCCCTAATGCTCCCTAAAAAGAAGGATTCAGCAGGTGCTTGCTGAGCCTGCTGATCTCAGGCAGGTTCAAGCTTAGCATGTCGATAGTTTTGGATTTCATTTTGAAGTACCTGACTCTCCTCTGAAGATATATGGTGGTAAAGATTTCACTCCAGGACCTGGGCTGGCCACCTGTGCTTTCCTGGAGCTAACCTTTATGTGTGCCCTGGGAAAGAAGCTGGGCTTAAAGCCAACACTTAAATAGACCTTCTTTTCAAAATACTTGTGAATTCTTGCAGGATAAAACAGAGGCAATCCAAAATCAGTTTTCTTCTGCAAAGACATCTTTTGTGAAAATAGGCACAAAATGCACCATCTATGTTCTTTTATGTGCAGCATGCATACAAGGTCTGAGTCTGCGGTGCTGGAAAATGTCAAGAATCCGTCATATCAGGACAGGTTGTTGTGTAAAACTTGCATCATAGTCTAAAGCTGCTGTATATTTTTACCTGTATCTGAAGATCCTTCTGCCTCCATTAATAGTTATCACAGATTAATTAATTCATAAAAGAAGGCTACATTTTTGCCACTTTATCTTTTACCACCAGTACTTTTATGCTACTGGTTGTCTGTATTCTAAACTGATTTAAGCCATCTCACCTTAATAAGTTTATTGGTTTTTGCTTGCTTAAATTCCTGCACCAAAGTATCTGCTGCCATTTCAGGTAACATATGTTCTACAGTGTTCTGAGGGGAAAACAGCTCGGTTGAAAGGACCAGATACCATAATTTCTGATGGAAATTTCATGAAAATTGAATTATTTTGAAAAGCAAAGTGATCATTCATTAGCTGGAAGTTTGTTTTTTTTTCTCAGATGTCATTGCTAGTGTGTTCTTTCTCATGCGAATATAGTGTTTCCCAAAATTAAAGGCACATGATATCTCATCTCTGTATGATCTAACATTTATCCAGCCCTTCTAGCTAGTTCTACACAAAGCTTCCAGATGTTGCACTTGATGATCTGAGAGGTCTTTTCCAACCTTAATCATCAAATTCCACTTCTCAATGTGTGAGATTATGAAGGATGTTACAGAAATCCGTTGGTCTGTAATCTTACATGAAGAAAGGAGGCAGTGATTTTAATCTGTCACTACCAAAGCTAGATTGTGAGTCAGTTTTATAAGAGCTACTTAATGTCAAACAAATAGAATAACAACAAATCTAGTTTAAAGCCTTATGAAGTACCACTTTCCTGTCAGTGCAGCTAGCTCATTTCCTTCATAGAATAAAAGGAACACGGAATCACATAATGGTTTGTACTGGAAGGGACCTTTAAGTGTCTTCTAGCTCCAACTAGCCATGGGCAGGGACATCTTTCACCAGACCAGGTTGCTCAAAATCCTGTCCAACCTGATCTTGAGCACTTTTAGGGATGGGGCATCCACAGCTTCTCTGGGCTGCCTGTTCCACTGTCTCACCACCCTCATAGCATAGAATTTCTTCCTTATGTTCATTGTAAACTTCCCTCTTCCTGCTTAACCCTAACTCTTGTCCTCTAAGTACAGCCTTGCTAAAAAAGTCTCTCTCCAGGTTTCTTATAAGCCCTCCTAAAGTATTGAAAGACTGCAATAAAATTTCCCCAGAGCCCTCTCTTCTCCAGGCTCCAACACCCCCAACCCTCTCAACCTGTTTCCGTAGGAGAGGTGTTCCAGCCCTCTGATCATCTTCATGTCCCTCCTCTGGACTTGCTCCAGTAGGTCCACATCCTTTTCATGTTGGAAGCTCCAGAACTGGATGGAGTACTCCAGGTGGGGTCACACAAGAGGAGAGTAGAGGGGGAAAATCACCTCCCTCAACCTGCTGGCCACACTGCTTTCTAAGCAGCCCAGAATACGATGCCAAAAAATATTTTCTAGGCAGTAGAAATAGTTGAAAACAATGGGCTCTTTGGTGCTTTCTTTGTGGGGAGATTTCTCTTTCAACTGAAAAAGGCATTTACTGCTTTTATTATTATCTCTAGGTATCAAAAAGGCCGTCTAACTTGAGGTGTGCAGGTGTTCGGTGCACAAAAATAACAAAAGCACAGCTGAGTAGTGTATAAAGGAGCACAGTTGCAAAAGCTTCATGCTTCATTCCAGCCACAGATCTGGGCTTTTTCAGGGCATCCTCTCCCCCTTAATGGGTCCTGCAAGGACAGTGCTCTGCAGGGCTGGATATCTCGAAACAGGCTGGTCACGGTACTCAGCTCTGAGAGATTACACAGGCACAGGACACTAGGAGTTAGGCAAGAGGAGCTGCAGACTGCTGCAGCTGACAGAAGCCCTGCCTGTGCTGAAATGCTCTAGAAGTGCAAAGGATCACTGCAGGAGGAGTAAACAGCAATTCACTGTACATGCCAGCAGCACCTGCCAGCTCAGGAGAGGATATGCAGAACATAGTCTTATTTCAACAATAGTTGATTCTGCAGCATTAGGCATTTAGAAAAATTTCAGTTCAGTCACATAGAGGAAGCTAGCATAAAACTTTGGTAATGAAATGTGAAACATCTGTATCTGTAGAGCAGCACTAAGGCCCCTCAGCTACTTTTAAACAGGCTTTGATATTGGCAGCAACCTGGCCATAGCAGCCCCGAGCTCAGCACAGGCTGATTTATCCTTGTCAGGGGAAGTATTTGGAAGTTATTATAGTGTAGTCAACTTCTATAACAGAAAAAAAAAAGTAATGAAAAACAAAACATGTATGACTATTGTACCCAGAGAATACTGGAGAGGCAGCATTGCAGCTTCTTCATAGTGAAAAGGGTTAAAATTAGATTAACATATCCCTTATAAATGACCAAATCAAAATGAATTCCACAAACTGTGTTGCATACTTTTTATGGGGTGGGTATGGATCTCTAGCATTAGTAATATACCCAGAACAGCTCCTGAGGTAGCTATGAATGATTGCCTCCAGCCAGGTCCAGTCCTTGTCCTCATCTGGTAAACTGCACAGGACGCACTTGTAAACCTGTTCATGCAGGGCCTGCCCTCTCAAGTACCAACCCCAGCTCTGTCACTAGCCCTGCAAAAATTAATTCTCTGAGTGGGGGCAGTATGAAGACTTCTTTCGTACCTGTTTCTGTCTGTCAGTTAACTTGTTTTAATGAAAGTTTCCATTGCTTTGGCACAACCCAAATATGCTTCTGAAGAGAATGTTGTCAATGATATATATGTATTATGTGTCACACATTTCTCTGCAGAAATCAGCTGGCAGACAACTTGTGAGTGCTCAGACCCCATCTCTCTTGTCAAACCTGTATCCCCATGTGGGGTTTGACAGTAGACAAAAGAGGTAAAATGCACTGTGGATTG
The DNA here is from genome assembly GCA_013397155.1 of Irena cyanogastra. Classification (NCBI taxonomy): domain Eukaryota; kingdom Metazoa; phylum Chordata; class Aves; order Passeriformes; family Irenidae; genus Irena; species Irena cyanogastra. The sequence continues at coordinate 530,116 of VWZV01003214.1, read as the reverse complement.
CTCAAATATGCAGACATTGATGTAGCAAATTTTACTTTCATTGGAAATATGCCTAAGGAAGTCAAAGAAGCGCACTGAAGATCAAGAATTAATCTTTGAACAATGTGCTTGGGGAGCCAAATGTCTCACTCAAGGTTATTAAATGAGGTGGTGGTTTGGCTTTGTGGGCCAAGGAATACAAGTTATCCCATGAAAATGGACACAAACTGAAGGGCACTTGAGTGTCACATATGTCTTCACTGCTAGAAACTGGAGAGTCACTGGAGACTTCCGTCAGTCAAAGCCAAACAAAAAGCTCATTGTGAGCTGGGGTCCCCAGAGGCTGCTGCCACTTCATGAAAATTTTCCTGGGAAACAATGGTTGCTAGCAGAACTGGGCAGCCCTGGGCTGGAAGCGTTGTCACAGAGATAGATGCATATTATAAAGAAATATGCAACTTGTTCTCCAAAACCCCTGAAAGAAGAAATCCAGTTCAAGACTCTCCTCAAGCAATTTGTCAAACACACAATAGCTTCACCAAGCTGCAAGGGGTAGAGATCCTGGGCTGTGGGAAAAGAGGACAAGCAGTGTCCATGCTGCTGCAGGAATATAGGGTGCCTGATGGTCTCCAGGAGAGCAGCTGCAGCTGTGGCAGTGTGTGGGACTGCAATGAATTGGGATGTGGAGCATGGTGGATGTCATATGTACTAGAAATGCTGCACTGGAATGCTGATCGTTGTTTGGTGGTGGTGTTCTTTTGCTTCTCTTGGGAGAGGAGTTGTTGAGGAAACACAGCCTTTATGAGGCCCTTGTGAGAGCCAGCCGGGAGGAGCAGCAGTGGTGCTCAGAAGCTCTAGTGGCAGTGTCCGCTGAGGAGAGGTGACCGTAGGCACTGGGTTAACTCATGGCTACCACACTCCTCATCATCCCATGGAGAAGCACTGGAGAAACCCCTTCCCATACATGCGCCAAAAAGACCAGTTATACGTTTGACCTAGGACACAATACCCAGAAACTCCTTAGGGGAAGGAAAGGGCATCGAAACCTCCTTTACCTCCTCCCACGAGGGCCATAACCCCTTAAAGGTTCATGCTCACTCATGTTCTTCAGAGCCGTTGTGAAGCTCTGGTTTGCTCCTATAGGATGGAAGAGCTTCAAAGGGCAGGGTGGAGAGCACTTTCACCCAGAACAGCCCCAGCCTTGTGGCAAGGGCGTGGGTTTTGATTCCTTCGGGCACAGGAGGGTGTAAACCCCAGCTTTCCCACATCTAGGGTAAAAGCCCTGACCACAGAGCTCTTGGATGCGGCAGAGGAAAGCAGCAGCAGCTGCCGCTGCGCTTCGCAGAGCAGCAGCTCTCTGTGTTTTGGGAATGTTCATTGGCTCTACCCCTTGGGCAAGATGGGTGCAGGTGCAGGAAAGCTGAGTTCATTGGATCTGACAGTGCCAGAGTGTGGGTTAACTGAGTGCCATGACATGAGAGGCATTTCTGGACATGCCCACAGCAGAATTTCAGGAGTCTGGAGAATTTTAATGTGAAAAGCTGGCGCCTCCGGAGTTTAGGCGCTTCCAGGGTGTGGCAAAAAATAAGAAGGAATTTAGAAGACTGCAGTTCTGGAAGTAGGCAATTCATCCTGGTAGAAATAAATACCTCCCTTCTTTCTGTCAGGCTGGACACAGTTCCCTGAATTTTCAGTGTAACTCCTTGCTGAGTAGGAACAGTTTTTCTCCAATTCAAGGAGTATTATGCCTGGCAAAAGAGTAAAAACTGTCAGCAGAGATGATGCCACAATGTTCTGACTCTATGAGATTTATGGGGCTGTGGGAAGCTGTTTTGGATGAATCATAAATAATTGTATGTAACATACTAATGTAGTTGCAGAATGGGAGTGTGTTTAGTTTTATCCATTAATTCAAAAGACTCTCTTTATGAACATTTGGGAAAAGTAATTTAGCAAAATCAAGCATAAGTCAAGGTAAATTAAATTAGAAAAAGATCTTCCTAGATGGCTAAAAATGAAATGAAAGACAAAGGAAGGAATAAAACTAGGCCTCATAATCCAACAGTCTTGTTAAGGTTGTTGAGAAAATGTAGGAACCTTTTCTACATGAAAGCTTTCATAAAACAGATGCATACCTCTTAATACATTACTGCAGTACAATTGTTTCTAGTTTTATAATGACACCATGTATCATCTTAACACTGATAGTAAATTATGCACTTAGCAATATATGTGACACGTTCATTGATAAATGCTTTCGGCACAGTGCTAGAGTCAGCTGTCTTTGATACTAACACCACATCTACCAGACTCAGTGTTTTGAGAGGCAAATTTGACCTAATGCCCAAAGTCCATACAGCCAAGTGGAAAAAATTTACCAGCAACAGCCCATTTGTCAACTACTAGTGTTTCAAAGGTTTGATGTTTTGCACTGGAGGCTGATTTTATCTCATTGGACTTAGCTTGTGCTGGTATTCCTCTGTGACATCAAAGAATTTCTTTTGGTTGTAAACAGTAACAGTATCGGTCCCCAAGTAGAAAAGTTCCTGAGGTTGAGAAAAGCCCCATCCTTTTTGTGTCAAGGCTCTAAATTATTGTAAAGAGACTGAGAACTCCCTGAACAATGGAGATGAATAGGAGGGTTGCACTTAAAACAAGAGGCTGAGAGTTGTGCTGAAAGAAGCCCAGGCTGGTTTCCTAGAATTGGCTCTTCAAAACTTGTCCTAAGAAGATCATATTCCCCCTGCTACAGAATCTCTTCCTACTTTTGCCTACTCAGACCTAGGCTAGGAGGACCCCTGAGCTTGATGTTGCTGATAAGTCAGTATTGATACCATGGGGCATCCCAGGTTCTATGGAGCAGCAACAGACTGTAAGGAAATGCTGTTATGCCAGTTTTTATAACTTAAATGGACAAGACACATAAGGAATTCAAAAAGGCAAAGAATTGGAAAGTAAAACCTGAATTAGTCAGTGACAGAGCCAGGACTATAATATAAACATCCTGCTGGCAACTCAAAGACTGATTTTTTTGGATATCTCTGTCTGTCATTCCATATCTGTTTTTTTCCAACAGTAGGATGCATATAGCATGTGATTTGCCCAATAAACATAGTTATATTTCATCTGTCTAGAAACAAACTTACAATTACAACTAGCTGGGAACTTTTAACAATGTCTTTTTCCACAAAAAAAAAAAAAAAAAAGGTAGGTTTACCAGTGGGAGTTTCGCTGGTGTGGAATTTTTTGTCAAAAAAATGAAAATGAATACACACTATAAAATATATTATTTTCCTATAATATATATTATTCTCCTAGAAAATTCGGCACCAGGCATGAAGCCTATAACCTATATGAGGAAGAACAAGGATTTGAATCCATTTTCCAGAATGCTCAGTGAGTGCATATTCTATTCAGTGTTTCTATTTACCTTTCTTAAAAAGAGAATATAATCTAATGTACAAGCCTGAGAGATTATTTGTGCAGCACTATGTCTTTTTTAGCACCTGCACTTTTCCAGTTTAAAATCTACAAGTGGATACTTTCTCAAATACATGGATTTTAGAAATTCTGCCATATCTATCCTGAATAATTCTTAGCCTGCAGATTTTTGCATTTAGTGTGTTCTGATTCTTATGTATTCAAAAAGAGAAGTTTGAGTTATTTTGATTATATAAGGTGGAAGAAATAGGTCCCGCAGAGCACTTCCATTCTGACTGGCTGGGGACTACACTGGTCCAGGTTTCTGTTTTGGAACTCATATTCTGCACACTGCTAATGACTACTAGTCTGTCCTTTAACTTTTCTGTTTGAAAATGTTTGACAATAAAATCATTTGCTTGGGCAGAAGAGGGTATAAGCAGAGACGTTTTTTTCTAAATATTTGCCTGATTACTTTTGCAAATTCTATTTTGCAATGCTTTCCCAGACTGTTTAATATCCAGATCAAGCACCTTGAACTTTAGGATGGGAATGGAGTGTGAGAAGATATTAAGGAAGCTAATGTAGATGTAGATGTAGAAACAGATTTGAAGCAATTAGATGGAAGCCAGTTTATCCAGATCCTCTATCTGCCTGGTGGATATCACACAGAATTTGGTATTCTGGTTTTGCACCCTTCACCCCCAACTGCATGTCTTGCTGTGCAGATTTTAGATATGCTGCATGGCTGAGACAGTGAAAAGAAAACCTAAAGCTACTCTAGTGTCTTTTTGGGACTGGACAGTGGCTCTTTGGGACTTTGACTCTGGAGGTGTTTATGCCACTACAAAAGGGCAGACATGAGAAGACTCATTCACATTCATGCCAGTCCCAGAGTGGGGAACCAGCTTCAAAAGCAGCATAGTGCTTGAGCAGGAGGCACCTGGCACCCTGAAAGAGGAGAGCTGGCTTTGCAGCACTCAGGCACTAAGCGACTTTGTTGAGCAGATTGACTGCTCCTGTGTTATTTGTACCACATTTCCCATTGGATGGTGCAGTTCTCCATCCCCTCTAGTTTGCTTTTCCTCAGAAAGCCATTGGGAAAGTGATAGTCCCAATAGGCTGAAGATAACTATACATGTACAGAAGCCATGTAAACGTAGGTAGTGAAACCTTAGTTCTCAGGCAACTTATTTTCTGCTCAGTGAGGTTTACCCACTCAGGTTCAGCCTGGCTTTTACTTGTGTTCACACAGTTGCTTACCAGCCTATAATGGAGTAAGCTGTTGTATTCTTGCAGTAGAGGCAGACAAAACTCATTTCTGTCTGTAGATTTTTGATGTTAAAATACACTCCGTGCATAATTAGATTATTTTGTCCCAATATTTTTTTTAAGAGCCGAATTTGAAAGCAATTGAAACACAGACCTGAATCTTCATCTATCAGAAACTGGAGAAGATTTTATTCAAGGAAATAGTCCCACTAGTGCTGCTGATGTCTTCTATGGATAAAGACTATTAGAATCATATAATTAAGTTGGAAAAGAACTCTGAGATCTCTGAGTGCACCCATTAACCTAACACTGACAAGTCCACCACTAAAGCACGTCCTCATTAGAGTGTAAGATTGGCATGGTACACCTGAATTCTTTTCCTTCATTATCTAATGCAAGAAAGTCCTAAGAGAGCATTACAATAAGTTTTCCCAGAAGTTGTGCCTGTGTTTTTCTGAGGTTAATCTCTTTGCTGAAACGAGGTTGACTGTGCATTGAATAAAAAAATGCAAAATCATTGTCTACTCCGACACACTGGAAAATACTGTTGCTAATCATCCTGAAACAAGCTGTGACTGGCTGAGACACACAAATAAAACATAATTTTAAAAGCAAATATTTCTTGAATTTATCAGTTCCTTTACTTTCTACTTTACATTGAAGGTGCCAGGGGCTCCTTCCTGGACTGATCTTCCTCCTGATCGAGGAAACAATAGACATGCAAGTAAGCCTAGCCACAAAAGCTTTTTGTCAGGACTAGTTCTTGCTTACAAAAGCATTTTGCAGATTTTACATAAATTCTAATTTATTAAGGAATCAGATTTTACATTAAAAACATTTATGCTGGCTAACAGGAAAATGTTAGGTTTAGGATTTCAGGAGTAGTTTTTCATTACGTGCCTGCTGGTGAGCAGAAGTATTTCTCTGGAATTTTGTGACAGCAGCAAAACTGTATTTAATTTTTTTTTCTTTTTTTTTAGTTCAGGGTCAGTAAATTTATGTCAGTCTGGTTAGCCATTTTCATTAAATGTAGATTTGGCTATAGCAAAATATTGAAAGGTAATAAATGTCATTTTTACTTCTGTCATGAAATAATAAGTTATACTATTGTGACCCAAAACTTAGTCCATGTAAAATACATAGATAAGTAGATTAATTTCTGTTTGCACCTACTACATTTCCTAATAACACTTTAAAAAAAATGGGTTATTAAACACCAAACTTACTATTTTCCAAAGATCTCTATGCTGTAGCCATGAGTAATGACGGTACAGTCAGAGCTCTGTATGTTTCAGAAATTAAATTCATTTGCCAATTTCCTTAATTTGCTAAGCATTTACAAATGAAAAAAAAAATTCTATTCTAAAATTATACCCTATGTTTTGCCTCACAGCAACCCAAATTTCTTGGGAGGTCAACTAGTCATTATATCCATATGACTGTTTTTTGAAATAGTCTTTAAAATATACACAAAATAGCAACATGCATGAATTGGAAGCTTTGGAGATGCATATTATCTTTTAATAACACGTCAGTGCTATGAAAGTGTGAAACACTTTACACTGATCTCAAATACCATAATGCATCAGTACTCAGAGAGGGTCATAGTCTCTTCTAATCCTCTAAAAACAAAGAATCATTTTATTGGGGTTAGATTACTTGGAGGCTGGGCATCCTAACAACTGGATTCTCCAGGAGCAGGAAAGATCTGTGAGCTAACTCAAACGATGAAGGAAGTCTAGATAGCCACAGATTCTTTGGGTTGTCCTTGGGCTGTAGCACTACTAGGAATCCTACTAATAAGCTTCATCATATCTCCTTGTGGCTGGTCTGCACCTCCCATTGCTGCCTTTCCCTGGTCAGAACAGGAGTGAAAAGGCAGAAGCACCAGTAAGACAAGTATAGTAAAGAGAAATGTTTCTTTTGCAGAAGCTATCATTTGTGGAAGGCAATATGTTCCACCTACTAAGCGGAGAAGTAAATGCACAGGGTGAATGGTTGTTGTCTCACTGGCCCTTTGCATTGATCAGAAGATTGTTAAATTTACAGCAAAAACGGATAAGAATGAGAAATACTTTTAGTGAAATGCCAGTCTTGAGAGCAGTCTTAATCAAGGCACTAAGGAGCACAAAAAAGAGAAATGTCTGAAATTGTCTGCCTGTGCTAAGATCCAATGTAATAAGCAAGAGAACTGAGAACTGCCCATTTATGGGCTTAATTTGACTTGGACAGTATTAATAAATTTGGAAAGATACTCATGAGTTTAACTTAAAGTTATAGGACTTAATACAGAAAGGGACCAACTGGGTAAATGAAGAGAGTGGTACTTCATCAGAATGAAATTATTTATTTCTGGATCAGCAACAATTTGGAAATAAATTATATTGATGATACTAATCCTTATGGATTAATGTTCTAGTGAGGAATGCCCAAAATCTGCTGCTGAAAACCACACCAAACTAGTAAGCAGGACAATCATCTTCCTAAGCGTGTGTCCACTCTATGCAGGGGGAATTGTCAGCAGTGAAGCATCTTTGAAATTCCATAATGTTCTAGAAGCAAATCTCCCATCCCAAAAATTTCCAAATCCAATCACAGAAATTCACTGTTAGGCCTTCACTCAACAGGTGCAGTGTACTGGTAGCATGATTAATAATCATGTATTTGTATGTATTATTTTACAAATTATATTAAGCAAGTCTTTCTTTTCCATCATGATTCAATGCCAACAAATGCAATAGAAAAATCTATTTGAATTCAGTGACCTTTAATAATACTTTTTGTATTTATACTCTCCATTTCTGGCTGATACATTATTACTCATCATATATAGGCTGCTCTGCCAGTTTGCTTTACTTACATGAGTAGTTGCATATGGGTCCTTTATTCCAAGGAATTTTGGGAGTCACTAATAGCCGGACAAGGGACACTGATTACTGAATTCCTGGCTCTGTTTTCAGTTTTGGACTGACTAGTATGTTTATATGATGCAGAAGTCAACCACAGGATGCCTAATTCATACTTACAGCACTGCATGTTCCTATTATTTTGTGTAATAATATATCATTTACTTTATAAAGACTTTTCTCGTTTTATTTTATCAGTGGTTCACAGATAAATTTAGAAACAAGTTGAACATCAGGACTTGTAATTTTTTTAAACCTCCTCTTAGAATCTTTCTCCTGTCCATGTTAATTATAACTTGCATTCATCACATTGAAGACTATTTATTTGCTTCTTCTGTTTATCTGTTTTGGCTATCTATAATACCACAGTGGGAATGGTATGTACAATGGCAAGAAAATGACCTGTGTCAAACAAATAGATGGTTTGCACACAGATAAAAAAAGCAAAACCAAAATATTTGCAACATAAATCAGATTTTTTTTCTTTCCATCTTCTGATTTCCCATTGTTCAATATGAATTAAAAATCTAAACTGCTACCAGCAATAATTATGCATCTATTCCTCCATCAAAAGATAATGTGTTATTTAATAACTTTCCTTGCTGCTTCTTCTCCAAGATCTGAACTGAATTTTTATTTTCTCATGAGAAGGGAAGCTGGATTTTAATGTCCTAAAACCTTAACTCAGCTTAATCTGGTTGGATTTTTTTATATGTAAATTTCTTATTCTTCCTGTTGTGCTCGTTATTAATATGTGATATTTCTCTTCATGAAAAAAATAAAGAAACAGTGCAAGTGGTAGCAGAGGAAAATGCACTAAATATGAAAGAACAGATAACAATCTGTGAAAGGCAGGGGTGAACAGCCCTAATAAGAGGCCCCACTTAAACAGTTCAGTCCTAGCACAGCACTACAATGTCACCCCAGAAAAACACCTTAAATATAATGATGGCAAATTTTTCGGTGGTCCTGGCAGGTATTTACTCTCAGGTTTTATTCAGTCAGGTCACCAGCTTAAGGGACCAAGAGGGAACTGTAAATAGGACTTAAGCTCACAGACTGTAATTCAGTTCCAGGAGAGAGATTCAAGCAAACTGTCCCCATTCCATCTGTGTCAATATATCTCCTTATCACAGCTTGTTTCAGATGCTGAAAGTTTACATGATTTCAAAAGGCAGCTAGACAAATTCATATAAGAAATATCCACTGAGAGTTATTGTATGTCAGACAACCAGTGCAAAAAGTCAATGAGGCACAAACGATTGAATGATGGATGAATATTCTTCAGTGGCATCACTTACAAACTTCCCTAGGCATCCATTTCTTGACTTTTTTGATAATAGGGCTCTGGGCTGAGGTGTGACCCAGTCAGAGCACTCTCATGTTCCTATGCATCAAAATAGTTGCAATGGCACATGCATGTTACTTTCTGAGGAAATCTCCCCAACACAAGTAGCTCTCTGAAAGTGTGTAAGTCCAGTAGAAAGGCTGCCCACCTGAGGTGGTTGGATGACTATTTCCCACTTGACTACATTTGAGAATTAGCAACAAAACATTTGTAATTTCCATGTAGTTCTTCTGGATGGATTTGAATTTTCTAGCAGTAAGCACCTTCCCTGAAGAAAATGGTTGGCATCAACGGCCTAATGATTAGAGTACATTCAGAGACTGTGACACCTGAATTTTGGTCATGTCCCACAAGGTTGGACAACACAGTTACCACTCCCACAAAAAGCATGCTAGTCTAGAGTAAGAGGTTCCCACTTTGTGGGGTATTCAGAAGGAGAGGCTTTTTTTTTTTTTGTCTGAGTTGAAAGCTGGGATCCCAGGGGTACAGATTCAAGCAGGGAGGGAGATCTAGCAGGAGTGAGGCTCTCTTGAGAGGCAAGGGATAGTACCTTAGCAAAATTCAGGGGTGTGACTTGTTCCCAGCCCTTTGCTGGCATGCACTTCATTGAAAAGCAAGAGAGGAAAAGTAATGAGGAGTCTAGACAGCAAACTCTTGTATCTCTTGGCCTTGGGGATATATGAAAAGTCTTTTAATGTCTTCTGTATACGTCTCTACATTTAAGTCAAGGAAAAGCACAAATGGAAATCAAAGCCTTCTTTGCTGAATAATTTTTATATTTAGATAATAATTTCCTATTTAGAGCATAAGTTTTGAAAGGCTTCTCACATTGCTGCTTCAAGGAAGTTAAGGATGGTTTGTTTCCCTGGGCTTGGCATCACTGAAGGGGAAGCAACTGGAGGGAATGGGCGAGGAGGCAGCGGGAGGACAGCTAATAATGACAGAGCAATCTGCATTTTCCTGTGTAAGGCAAATAAGAGATAACCACAGTAAATGTAGGATTAAACTGTGAACAATGTTTGCTTAAACCTAGAGTAATTCTTAGTTACTATTGCTTGATGTCCAAGCAAACAGTTTGTTGCCAGATTAGAAAAGTTTCTGTCAAATGACCTGAATATGATTACAGTTAGAGGTATATGAGGATATTCATGTTTGTAATAATTAATAAGCTTGTTTTTTATGGCTGCTTTGAAATGTAAGTAATAACTTTTGTGTATTTTATTTCTGCTATGAACATCTATTTTGACCAGAACTTTCACAAGGCTTTGCTTCACTCATTAACTGTGCAGGTGCTCAGGCAAAATGGTACAAACCCAGACAGGTCTAAACTTTCTCCTTCCTGAATTTCAAGCTGCTGAAAGCACCTTTTAAACAAAATGCCTGTCTCAACATCATTATATTCCTGTTACTTCGCACTAAGAAGAGGTTCAATATTGTTTCAAACAGATATTAGTTTTCACTGTTTTGTTCCTCTCATTAAGTCCTGACAGTCAGTACAATCACCCATAAACATATGGTTGAGGATAAATACAGACAGGTGGAATTAAGCTTATATTAAGTTGTACCTATTTTTTCATATACAACAAGAAGTATTTCTTTACCTACTTTCTTATTTTCTAGGCCAATCATGCATCTTTCTTTTGTGTTTCTTTCATAACTATTTATGCATGTATACAGCTGAACTCCTGGTTACCATCCTATTCATTTGCCTATTTATTATTGTCAACACCTATGCAGAGGAAGATAGAAATGAAGATAGAAATTAATGTTGTCTTGCTGTGATGTGATTTCAAATTTATAGAAGAATTAGTTGAATATGGCTGTGCTGCTCACAAGTGAGTGACTGGTTATGAATGATGGTATGCAAGTGGAGAATGTATTCAATCCCAGAGCAACTCCAAGAAACTAAACAATTACTGTTTGAGGCATAGTTGAGAGAGTTAGAGAGTTTCCAAACAGTTAAATGGATAATTCTGTATTCTTCCTATACACAAGCCAGAAGTAATTTTGACAATTACTTGTGCACCTCAAGATTCAGATAACCTCCTGGTTCCTCCTAATTGGCCTATGACGGATGGCAGAAAAATCCTGCTGGGAGAGTTTTATCTGGTACAGAACAAAGGCCTGATACGAAACTCATTCACATCAAGAAGGGCCTTCCAAAAAACCAGCAGATCAAAATAAAAACAGGTCTTTAGTGGAACTATAGGGACCCCATGTTGCAAAGAGTAAATGAAAAAAAATATTTTCCCACAAAATTATCTTACTGCTTTAATGTTAACTGTGAGATGATACTAAAAGCACATCATCCAAAAAGAGCAGACTTTATGTCAGAGATATCTGTCACCAAGTGACACAAGCAATTGTAGTTTTTCATTTAGTTTTCTCATGTGTTTTATAATGTTTTAATACATATTTCCTGCCTAGAGTTTTGTGATGTCTATTCTATATACTATGTGAATAAATAAAGTAATAAAAGCATGTTTTTTACATTTTCTTAAGTATAGCAACGATAACAATGGAAGAGAACAATTAATCTTGTGAGCAGACTTTGGAGTTACAATGATAAATGTTAACTACCCTCAAAAATCATCTTCTGGCATATAGAGAAAAACATTAATCAATTATCAAATACTTTTCATTTTATGCAGTTTTCAATCACGCTATGATACCAGCAGCTCAACCTGCCAATTGGCCTTTGGATGAGTTAAGAGTCCAGATAATCTTGTGAACTGCCAGCCAGAAACAACAATGTTGCCATTTAAGGATGTTTGGTGGAATAAATGTCTTGGTTTAAAGATAAATAGCAATAAATTAATAATAAATTTCTAGGTTTATGATTATAAAATAGGACGCACGGTAACTAGGTCTGCAGATAGATAGCCTGCATTTCTCAGGAGGAGAATTGGAAGCAGAGGTCAGAGTCTCTTACAACTAGCCCTTCTAGACATTACAATGGTACTCTGAAGGTAAAATCGGGTGAGTGTTGGTGAAGATTATTTGCATTGAAAACCAGTGTATTTTTATCATATTTTTAACAGTATATTGATTTTAATTTCTGTTGTTAGCCTGAATAATTTAGATTATCTCAAGACTGGAGATTAAATTTCAGGAATTCTTCTTTTTCATTAAATGCTTCTCTTAACTGCAGATCTGCACTTGGACTCCATTTAATGTTTAGTTGGTTTAATATTACATTAGAGCATACAGGCTAGCCAAAACACAGCCTCACTTAACATCTGGCAAATAACTGAGCCAAATAATGAACCTGAAGCACTCCTTTTTGGAGTTTCTCTTTCAACTATGTGAAAGGTGACGGACTTGTTTCATGAAAAAAAAAGCCGACGCATATTTGCGAGCAGAGAAATTACAAGACAAATGGATTTTAATGAAGAAATTTCCTTTAGGTGATGGATGACTGGTCCTCATAATTATTTACAGGATGAAAAATGTCTTTCTTAGAAAGCATTTAAAGAGGGACAAGATTCAGGATTGCCCCTGACGTGTCTTAGCACAGGTCTTTTCTGTTCTGTTTTCCATTTCTGGTCTTCTGTTTATCAGTGCTTTCTCAATCCTTTTGCTTGATGGAAGGGAAGAAATAAATGAGTTGAAAATCATCTGATGCAGACTTTCCTTGTATAGAAGAGGTTAGCAAAGTGAAGCTTATAAAGTCTTTGTAAACAGGCTGCATACTTATAAATTATATTAATTTTGTTAAATATAATGAGGATTATAATTGAAAATAATTTTGTTCTTGTTTTCCCTTTGCCCTCCAGAAACAACCTTTTTGGAAGTCCTCTTCTCTATAGTTTTTAGATATTATTTATTTTTTTTCACTTATCCCATGCTTTTGAGGTAGCTGCCACTTCTCTGTCATTGCTCCCACCCAGGTCCATAACTATTTGAACTCACCAGGATGTCATTATTTTAACCAATGAAAATTTAGTATATAATCTTTAAGGTTCCAATTTTTTACTTCTGTGGCACTACTAGGTCTCTTATTGACACATAAAACTTGGGACCAGTGGCTGCGAACATACCAGACTTCCTTAAAAATTTATTTTCCCTTTATAAAATAGATTCTACAGTAAAATTTGGGGTGGTTTGGGATAGGGAGACAGGAGAAAAGATGGAATGGGGGAAAAGGAGTTTGGTGACAGCAGGACATCTCACACATAATGCAGTGGCTGTCTCAGGAGTAGGTTTGCACATTCTAGTCAACATTTCAATAACACTAAGTTACTTTCAGAAAATATTCTGTACTTTGGAGGATAATTCTGCCTGCAGGTGTAATATTAATTCTTTTATACTTTTTGCATACCTCCCTCATTCCTTTGTGACAGCTTGGTTTCAAGTTTCCCAAACTTCCACAGATTCTTTCTGACTTACGTTTTTTGATCCTACATCCTTATGTTTGTATTTTTTGGATTGAAAATTATATAATTCATGAAAAATCAAAGAAGCTGGGAGCAGCACACATATCTTAGAAAATGGAACAGAATCTTCACCATGTTGATGTTAATGCTGACTATATTCTGTTCATAACTCATTAGGGAACCTCATCTTTTACTTAATGGTATTCTATAAAAAATGATGCCAGTAAATTGCTTCAGACTTTGGGCCAGTTAGGAGTAACAAATCACAAACTATGAATGTTCAAATCTCCTTCAATCCTCATTATGGAAAGTTTTGCTAAATACTGAAAAACTGCTAACTGCACCTAAAGACATGATCTTCAGGGCCAGTACAGGACATTTTACCACTCAGTGAGAGCAGAAAAGTGGATTTTTTCCTGGATGTCATTGGGGTGAGTCTTTACATACAGGTCTGCCTCTGGCCATACACTGGGAGTGGCAGAGCTTACAGAACCAGTTTAGATTTGTGGTGGAGAATATCTTCTCCCTCAAATTCTGCCAAAAGATGTATGTGCAGATAAGAGAGGCAAGAAGGAGAGCTCTAAGCAGATGTAGAGACAAAAAGGAAGCAAAACCCCTTTATGGGAATGGCCTTTGCCTCCAACAGGTCTCAGAAGACCTGATGGTGCTCTGGGTGGGACCCTTCAGATCTTCTTGTAGGGGAGCTGAAACCTACTAAAGCCTGTTCTGAAAGGAAGTTTGCCCTGCCCTGATCACAAGAATTACCTGTGCAACAGTCTGTGCGCTCTGTGAAAGCTGCATTTCACTACTGTAGATCTCATAAGCCCTATACAAGCTGTCATGTGGATTTAGGCACTCTAAATGTTTGCATAAATGTCTTTTGATGATTAAATGATTGCCCCCTGAAGCACCCCAAAAAAAGCCAAAGGAAAGGGGAATCACCATCTACAAAAGATTAAAACAAAATTTCAAGTTCCTCAGCCAAGATATTTTGTAGCTTCTATGAGCCAAAAAAAGGTTAAGAAAACTTTCAAAAGGTGAAACCGTTTCCTTTTTTGAGCCGTCCAGTCTCCCAAACATCTTGTTGAATTTACCTCAAACTTTCCATTAAATTTCTACTTTGCCAGAATAACAAACCTCTGAAATTCCAAGCAGATTGGTTCGGTCTGGTAAAAGGCAAAGAGCTAAAAGATTCTGTCCAGGAGTAAAAACCTGCTGCCAACTTTAGTATGGAGAGAATATAAAATGAGAAATCCACCCCAGTGAACCAAGAGCATGGGCTGTGTACACAATGCTTATTTCTGAGCAGTAGTATCTAGTGCCATTTAGACTGATGTCAGAGCATTAAACCAAAGTTTTGCTTAGATCACTTCTCAGCACTTTGTACTACCACCTGAAACAAGCATGTTAGCAAAAAAAATGCCACCTTTCAGTTTCTTTAGTGCTGCTGTCAGAAGGAGTTGATGCCCCCCATGATTTGTATAATCACATGGAAATATTATTATTCTTTAAGTTTATTGATAGGTTTTATTCCTAAAAATCAAGTGGCACCCTCTACTGGGCAGTTCATATTGATCTTCTGCCACTGAAAATAAAGATGTCTTGCTTTAATTATGCCTGCATAATTATCTATGCTGGAAAATCAGAAAATGAGACATTAGTATAGAAATGTCAAGGTGAGTTCAAGAATTTAAAGCACAGAACCACCGTGAAAAACTATGTAGTGTATTTTGAGGTTCAACTATACGAATTTCGGTAGAGTTTGGCTATTTAATGCCAAAACAAAGCTGGCCACAACTTTGTGGTTAGCTTCATATTTAGATTTCAACAGAAGCTGAAAGCCTGAGCAAAAACCCTTGTGTTCCCTTTGTTGGCACGGATATTTTCTCTCCAGATCAGTGAAGATATACAGCTTTTTTAGAAATATTTGAGAAGTCAGCTCATGGTCCCTTCCAAGGTAATGCAAGAGATGCTTATGTTGATTCTGCAGCACTACTGAAGTGCTGTGGTTTTAGTTCAGGACATGCAGCAGGCAAACTAGACAGATTGCCCTTCCTTTCACTCCACTTCAGAGCCCTTAGTGGGTTCTTTCAAGGTGGAGAGAAATTTGGCTGTTACTGTTTTAGCCTTCATAAATGCCTGATATCATTTGCTCACAGAACCTGGCAAAAACTTCTGTCTGATCTCTCCCAGTTGCTCTTTCTCTCTCTCTCTCTCTCTCCCATTCTCTGTCTCTAGGGAAGCTTCATCTAAATGGCTATTTTATTATTTGTATTCTGTCTCCTTTTCCTGCCCCTTCCCAGGAGTGCTGTGGCACGACTGAGCAGAAGCACCACATCAGAGACTAAGGACAGTTTGTTAGAAGAGCAGCTGTGCAGGAATGACCTGGTGATGTGGCACTTGGCTGAGAAACCAATCTTCTGAAAGTGAGCTCTGAGCAGCATTGAAATCAGCGAGTGTCTTCCTGTCAGTCTAGGGCAGCTTGGATCAGGCCCATGTGCACATCTGGATGCAGTTTGTTCAAAAGTGCCTGCGCTACCCCACCTTTTATCTGGTATCACTTTTTACAGGGATAAAGGAAAGCCTCAGCCTTACATCTGATGCTCTGCTGTTTCATGATTCTTTTCCAGTAATGAGATTAATATGTGACTTTCTCATCTGTTTAATTTATTGTTGCTGTGGATTTAGATTTTTTTTCTCTGCTGTCAGTATATTAACCTCAAAGACTGTGCGACCACATTTCAAATGCATGAGTTGCTTTTGGTGATTTTGGTGGGGAGTTTTTTGTTTTGTGTTTTGTGTGGGTTTTTTTTAAGTAGGAATATATGCGTTTACCTGGGCTAAATATGTTAGCTCATAATATTGCCATGGAACCAGATAAAAGCATATCTGGGGGAAGTGAACTCCTTGTCACATCTGATAAAGAGAATTTTAGTAGGAAAAAATCTAACTTAAAACATTTCTGTAAATCACAGAAGGAGTTAGTCTGTATTTGGTAAGTTCCGATTCTTTATTTCTTGCACCTATGACATGGAAACACATGAAATTATTTTAAAAAGTTCAGTTTCAAATATTCAATAGTTTTTGTGAGAAGATTTTGTTCTCACTAGTGTGTGGTTATAGATGACAGAAGGAGCAGGAGGACAATGCATTTCCTCTTCATGGCTGGAAATTCCTCCAATTTCAAAGCTGGAAACTTTTAGAAGCGGCTACTCAAATGTATCATGGAAGAGATAATACCCTCTCTGTTTCCCTTAAAAATGTGGCCCATGAGTAATGTCAGAACACTTTTCTTTTACTGAAATATGACCTGGTTCTGTAACTCTAGCTTTACTTAGGAAAAAAATGGTTTGTTAAAGAATTCATGCAAGCCTATTTTCAGTGGTTACAGAAATGGGTGGGGAATACAACTTAAAATAAGGTACAATTTTGTCTTTATGTAGAAGATTTTAGTAACACCCACAGTAGAATCAAGTTATATTTTTGTATTTAAAATGCAATACTGGCATGTTTTTCAAGGCAGATGTTACATATAATTTTGTATTATCCTTTGATGTTAGTATACAGTGGTAAAGAATTTTCAAGAGTACATAGACTTGGCATACTGAGAAGATAGATTTAGGATATGATTGCATTGAGTTGGAAAAAAAATTCAAATCATGAGATTTTCCTATATTTGCAATTGGAAGTTGGCAAGAATTCTTCACAAAACTACTGGATTGCACACTTAACCTGCTTGTACCTGTAAGAAAATCAGACTATTCTTGTAATACATTAGCCATCCATCCCGAAAAGTTGTGAAACATAATTGTCTCCAATGTTTCCATATAATTCTTTTCTCCTGGACTTTTGAAAGCATTTTCACATGTACCATAAATTGTAAATTTTTTTATTTAAAGTGGTATAGAGGAAGGACTTTCTTAGTTTGTATTATGATTTCCAAGTTTTTGTTCCTTGTAATCCAAAGCAGCCCTTTTCAACTTTTGTACCGTTAATGAAGAGAAATTCTAAAGAAAATACTCCACCTTTTGAAACATTCAATACATATTATATTTTTGGAAATGAGACAATTTCAAACATTAATATTTTTGTACTGTAATGATGTATTTTTAAATTACTGCATTAAAATTAATATTAAAGAAAATTTTGAAAAGAAAATTTGTATTTATCAGCTCATTAATCTTAGTTAAGATGATGTATATTTTTCAGTTATTTTCATAAATTTTCCTTTTGGTCAAAATTTTTGCTCTCCTTTACACAATCTCTGGACACACTTTAAATGGGAGAAATACAAACAAATTTTGGAAAAGTCGATATAAGGCTTATTGGACAGGACACTTCAATTTAATAGAATAAGGAAGTTATGGGAAGGTCAGGAAACACCGAGGACAGAACCTGAAGATAATGGCTGAACAATTTGGAGAGGGATGGGTTTTTAAAATTTATAAGTCCTAGACACAAAAAGGAGATGTTGATATAACAAGTAGACAGGTGAGTGTATTGAAAAATATGGTTAATAATTTAATTTTAAAGAAAACCTGTTATCAATAAAAATTTATTTGTGTGAACTGAAGAAAGAAACTAGAGTAAGAGAAAATGAAGAAGACAGAAGAGGTTCCAGTGGATAGACCAGAACAGCAGCTGGTGACTGAAATTATGCTGAGATAATATAT
This sequence comes from Irena cyanogastra, assembly GCA_013397155.1. Lineage (NCBI taxonomy): Eukaryota > Metazoa > Chordata > Aves > Passeriformes > Irenidae > Irena > Irena cyanogastra. The sequence goes on along the minus strand of VWZV01003214.1, from coordinate 512,142 downwards.
ATATCCGCAAATAATTTCCATATGTCTTAATGTCTTTTATTTTTCTCCCAAATTCCTACCAGAACATCTTTCCTTTTGTTTTTCCCTTTCATACAACAGTTTTTTCTCTGATATTTATTGTCCTGCTTGCTAATTCTCCTTCCCTGATCAAAGTTTGTGAGTTTTCCTATCTCATCAGCATGGAAGAGACACGTTCACAGGAGCATGGAGTCAGCAGTGTGAGCCACCCCACCCTGAGGCTGTGACACACATCCCACGAATAATCTCATCTGCGTCCTTTTCATGGCTCTGACCTGACACACAACAGCACAGAGCTCACCATCGCTTGGCCTGAGCAGTGGTCTCTTGTTTCAGCATCAAGCTTGTTCCCTGATTTTATCCTTCTTGCTTCCAAATATTAGATTGTCTCAGAAGATGTTGCTTAAATTATGCTTATCACTTTTTCTTTAATAGAAGGAGAGATAGTCCAAGCGGAATGTGGTTGAAGAGCTATGCAGTCAAGGTTTCACTTTCATGTGTGACAGTGTCACTTCACACTCCCCTTCAGCGTCCCTCACGACTTTCAACCCACACATCCATAAAATTATTGCTCCAGAGACTTGTAGTCCAGTGAGTGGGGAGGTGGGAACTCCATCCCTGAAAATGCAGTGGGAGGTGCCCAGCCACTAACGAAAACAATGGTGGGAGGAGGACTGTTCTTAGGGACTAATATCTGCAGGGGGATAATCACAGGCTCCACGCACCACTGAAGCCAACTGCAAAGGTTTCAGTGCTTCCAGTGGGGGAGTGGATGGTGTCCTATGGGCAGAAATAGTATGACAATGGCACAAACCAGCCAAAACAAGTCATCAAATGGTGTAGGTGAGCTCTTTGTATGGGCAGAGTTTTATGGGCTGCTTGAGTCAGCTGTTTTGGACAATTAGTTTTAAAGGCAGCAACAGGCACTGAGTCACACTCGTACATCAGAGTTCACTGCAGAACAAGTTGCTGTAGGCACCCTCTGTGCATTGTCAGCCTATTTTGCACCCTACTCAAAGGACAGATGGGTTGGTGTTTGCCAAGATTGCAGCTAATGTGCTAAATACATTAAAGAATCATAGCTTGTTAGCAAGGAAATTTGGGATCATAAAATGCAACAGAAGAGCTGGAGTTCAGCGAGACAGCAACTTTAGCAGCTCGATATTAATATTATGAATAGTATCAACAATAAACACATAATAGCTTTTACTTTGGATACTTTACCAGCCAAGACCTTGAACTAAAATAATCCCTGATTCTTTAAAAAATCTTTGTTAAAATTGCCATGCAAGTCTGATATGTAAGAAAATATATATAAACTGTATTTGGTTGATGTGAAAGAAATAACCAACTGACACTCAGTGCAGTTGGATACAGGCTGCAGAAGCAAGATTTGGCTAACTTAGCATTCAGCCTTCAAAATTCAGGACAGATTTTCCCAAACTGCAACTTGCAGCTGCAGAGCATCCTCACAGTTGCCAGAAAACACCACTGCTTTCATGTTCCCTTATTCTTTATACATATGATTTTCAAATTATGGATCTTACTAATCCACAAATACTGCTTCAGACAAAGCAGATAGGTGCAATATGAAATGCAACAGTGATTGCTCACATAGAAAGCAAATGGATTTTTAAAACATCTGCATAATTGAAAGTCCATTAGGAAACACAGTAAGCAGAATGGCATGCTGTAGTGCATCCCCCCTTCCCCCCTGCGAAGCACGGTTTCAGGATGGGGAAGTCTCATGGAGGGGGAACAGCTGTTTGGAAAAGCCCTCTTGTCTCTACAACCAGGAAGGAAGTGCTCCTTCGGGAATCTAGTCCAGGTGTAGAAGCAGAGGAAAGCAAAAACAGGGGAAGGCAGCTGCTCACCATTCAGCAGCTGAGGTGAGAAAACCAGGACATGAGCTAAAAATGAGGGTTCTCCAGAGAGAGGAGAGTCAAGCATCCAGCCAGGACACTCTTGCCTCTTTGCCAGAATATTTATGTCCATAGTGCAAAGTAGGAGATGGTGTAACATGGAAGACTCAGACAAATCTTACTGAAAATAGACCACTCATCATATTCTGCGGGTGTTAATTGAGACAGGAGAGCACTTCGAAACAAGGCTGTAAGTACAGAGGATGCCCAGGGGTGCCTGTGTGTGACGGGAGCATCCCAGTAGAAATAGATTCCCCTTTGCTGCTCAGTAAATACACGCCTGTATATGCTACTTTGACATCAATAGTCCTTGAAGGAGTATAGCTACAAGCCTGCTAAGGCTATTTTAGTGGCTTTGTTGGGATGATGCTACTGGTACAAGATTGTTAAAAGCTTCTTTTTTCAGAAAATTCTTTCCTGTATCATAGTATCTCTTACCATGCCCTGCATAAGCCTGGATGGTCAGGAGTCCGAATAGAAACTTCCTCAATCCCTACACGGTTTCCAGATGGGTTTTACGAATTGTTGGTGTGATTTGGGTACCTGTCTGCCTTTCAAAATTCTTACAATTCAACCGGAGGTCTGCTGGATATACACCTGTGGAAACACACTTGTGGGAGCCCAGCTGCGAAAGGAAATGGAGTTGCGGGAGGCTGAGGTTTAGCGTAGGGTAAGGGCACTGGTGAGTGCGCAGCGTCCTGGGGCTGGCAGAATAGGTAACCCAAGTATGTCTGCATGTGATGCAATCACAGCTCTGCCTGCAGTGTAGGCATGCCTTTGTAGTGACTGCTTCCTACTCTTAACGCTAAAAAGCTAGAGTGGCGTCTACAAGTCTGACTGTGGGAAGGAGAGAGAGAGAGGGACTCATTAAATGTTATTATCTTGTGAATAGACTTGGTCAGACAAAACAATAGGATAGCTGAAGCTTAGGGGAAAGCTCCTCTGTGACACATTGGGGTCTACATCATTAGCATTTCTTCAGTGACAAAGCCAAAGAAAAAAGTTCTGTTACAGCCCTTCGAAAAGAGAAAGGCCAAAGAGTTGAATGCAAGGACACACATGGGGATGTGAAAGATGGACATAAGGTAGGAAAGGGAAAGGCTGCTCTTCCAGCAGTGAAATGCTTCAATCAAATTATTTGTGTCTGAAGAAGCAGAGAAGGAATCAGGTATTTGGACAGCTACAATAAAGAAAGAAAAGAAGCAGTATGGAAGAGGAAGGATATCCTCTGGCTGCTCAAAAAAATGTAAGAAACTCAAGACAAGAAAATATGAGTAATTTCACTTGGACCGATGTATTTCCCATGCTAACTAAAATAGAGGAATTATTGGAATTTCCCTAAGTATGCATATCTTCAAATATTCCATGGACTTACAGAGTGAATGTAAAACGTGGCGTGACAAAAAGGCTGGTGCTGTGGAAAAAGGTCCAGTGGACAGTCAGGATTTGGGGACTTGTGGGTGGCACTGGGCTGAGGGTAAACTACGATTTAATTTGCACGATGAGTAAGAGAGAGGGAAAACTGTCTGATAAAGAGCCCAAAGATAACATTTGCTGCTTAGATCATGGAGTGCTGAAGATCATCACACTGATACTACTGGAGATCTGGGATAAAAAACATGATATTTAGTCAGAGTACAGTCATAGGAGCTTGATGAAAGAACCATAAAATTTGAATAATAGTACTATTCAAACTCGAACAGTGTTCACAACAAATTTCAAAATAACACAACAGAATTACAGAGCGCAGGAAACAGATATATGTCTTACTTTTTATTAACTTTCGATCTGTATTTGTTGGTTTTGACACACTAACAATCTCTGACAGTGGAAATGGAAAAGACTAAAATGCACTACCTAATTTCAGAAGAGAAAGCATATTAAGAAGACAAAGTCCACTGACTGTGTATTAGTTTATCACACTCAGGCTCTCTTTCACTTATATCACTGCCTCTGACAGCTGAGAGACTGAGACTAATCTGGAGACAAAATGCTCACTGCTGTCATCGTCCTCCTCAGATCTTCTGCCTCTCAAGGTCTCAATCCACAAGTGCTGCTGAAGGACATTGCACCAGCACACACTAAAATAAAGACTTTGTAATGCAACAACATAAGACTTTTTGGGAAAATAAGATGTCTGCCTAGCATACCAAAGAGGAAGGAGGGAGAAAAAAAAGAAAGCATGCTGGCAAGACAGACAATTGAAGGACATGGCCGTGCAAGTGGGTTTGAGGAGGGGAAAGGTCTCATCATGCTGCCAGCCATCACTCTCTGCACAGCCTTTGAAGAACAGGACTGTGCCTCCAGCTCAGCTGAAGTGAACTGAGGGAGCCTACTCACTGCCTTCCTAGTGGGGGTGTTGTGTGCAAAGCACTATAGCAGAACAAGGAGGGTGGGCACATCTCAAGTATTTGGGCTGGTGTTCAGCAAGGCTGCAGTGTCCTGATTCAATAGGTGGTTTTACTGCATGATGGAGTGGAAGAACTTTAGCTCTTCCGCTTTGACAATAGAGCGAGGCCTCCTAAAATAGCAATAGTTTCAGGCACTTAATACAAACATGCCATTTGTCAAAATCTTATTTGCTTCACAGAGATGATTGATGAGTGTGCTATTTTGTGCTAAATATGACAACTTTCTGGAACATTCCTATTTGATGACCATGAACTTTGCTCCTTGCAAGGCCAGCTCAGGCTGCAGAAGTGTAACGAGCATGTCCTTAGTGGTGACATTGGAATTATTACTTCTGGATAACCCTCTACTTCTAGATAAATATTTGCCTTTTAAAAATGGGAGGAAAGGCCTTGAATGTGCTTAGAACACTTTGTCAAATCAGTTGTCTGAAAGCCAACTGTTATATCAATTAATTTTTGTTTACATACAGCAAGTTGTGTCTGAGACGACTGGCTCATTTTGAAGGATAGGAAAGCTCATCTGAATACTTGTGGCTGCATCAAAGATCCTTTGTCAGTATCCTGAAATGGTCATACAGTATTTGGAAGAAAAGCCTTTCCCTGGCTGTTTTATCTTGTCTGGAGACAGCTGACACCAGCAGCACGTGTAAACCCAGAGGACCTTCTGTTAAATACATTTGTAGAACTAAGGAAAGTGTTTTGGGTGAAGAAAATATTTCTAACCTCTTTTGCTACTTCTTTTTTTCCCCACTGTAGGATGCTCTGCAGCATGGCACATGGTGGAAGCAAAGTAGCAACAAAGCAATACCAGCTTTTGGTTATTCCCAGAAGAGGAAGCAGGAGAAGGTCTATGAGACAGAATGGATACAGTCATTCAGTGCATAATGCTGCCTCTCTTGCTTGTTTAATATACGTTCATGTAACTAATTTATTATCTGTCATTTCCTCACAAGCCTTCAAAGGCTTAAAATCTTTGAGTGGGCTGAAACATTTAATGTCCAAACTCACAAAGACTCTTGCATCCATTTTTGATATAACTGCAAGGATCCAAGCTCTTAGGTCTTTGTCGCGGGTTGCAATGTAACTGGAATGATGCAGTGAGTTCAGTGTCAATGGAGAATAAATGAGATGGGTGTTGTTTGGAATATCACTACTGGCAATCTCAATTTTATTGGTATGAAGATCATTAAAATTAAAAAAATTAAAAATTTACAGAACAGATGGAGAGATTAGATATTTCACAAGACCAACTTCTCTAGCTGACAGTAATGGCATGTACTATTGTAATCTACATTATTGTGTTATTCAGAATGGATTAAATTATCAGTTTCTGTTATACCAAGATTGTTATGTCTAGTTTATCTAATAATATCTGTTCATAGCACTGAAAAATGACTCACATGGTTTTGAATCTTTATTGAGCAAAACTCTCCTTGTTTTTAATGAAGAAATTAAACAAAAATAGATTCACAGGAAGCAATACTCCAGTAAATTCAGTTTTCATTCGTGCCTGAAAAATCTCTTCAAACATTAAATGGGTGAGAATTTTTTTTATCTGCTATCTTGAAATGTATAGTTTTCTCATTTTTTCTAATGGAGCATATGGTTAAATCTGACTCTTGGGTACATTAAAAAAAGTCAGTTGTCTGTGAAAATATTTTGAAATAAGTAAATTTTCTGGGAAGATATTCCATATAACCAAGGAATTAGGGAAAAAGCCCAACTCCTCTCAGAGATTCAATTCTAAATCCAAATGGATCACAGAGATAAAATCTGCTTTTACCACAAGTAGAAAAAATATTCAATGCTAAATTTTCAGCCTGGACATAGTAACATTCCAGACATGGAACTGGACAGAAATGTGAGAGAAACAGAACCATTCAAACAACTGAGTGATTGGCCAGGTACCACCTGCCTGGTTCTATATCCCTCCAACATTAAGTTATACCTGGGTGCTTAAAAACTGACCCCGCCAGCAGGAAAGGTTCAGCAGCAACTGCTCTGGCTGTGTTTTCGCATTTCTTTATAGCCTGTCTGGATTGTGTTTTTTCTTCCTAGAATGGAAATGATGGAGTAGCACGTGTTGCAGTGATTTAGTTTGCATAGAGCCTGGACTTACTCCCGCGCACCACAACTAAAGGGATCAGAGAACCTTTCTGCCCATTGTTGGCCCACAGAAGTTGTTAGTGATTTGCTCAAAGTAAGCTTTGTGCTCTTATTTGGCTGTGTCTAGACAGCCAAAGACTTTGCTGCTATCCAAGGAATGTGCAGCTAAGGTCAGGGATGTATTCACAGGAAAGCATTGGTTCTGGAGCATAGGCTCAACACAATCACTGCAAAGTGTAGAAGCCAAGAGGCAGGGTATTCTTCCTTCAGCAGGCTATTTATTGTGGGGCTTACTTAATTTCCTCCAAGAGAAAAAAAAATGTTGCAAAAAATTCTTTAAAAATTCACTAATTTAAAATGCAGCTAATATTCAGTTTGATAGTCATATGAGAGAGATTTAGTTAAGAGGCATTTTAGACATATAAACACACATAAAATTCTTGTTTGGTCCAGGAATCACAAGCAGAAGAAGCAGAACTATCTTGTGTTCTTCACTAGCAAGTGGAACTGCCTTTGGATAAAGATTTGTGACCTGTCTTGAGTAACTATATTAACAGTTGACAGATGTTTAGAAGAACAAAATGACAATCCAAGAGGTCAATAGAAAGAAAAACCCAAACCAAACAGCACTAGCATATTTTGAACAGGACAATAATGCCCCAGCAAAGTTTAGTTTCTGTTAGCTCCCAGTGGAGCTAACAGCCTGCTTACAGAAATGACCCATCATAGAGTGATGGTCTGTCCTTTGATTGCTTCTGAGGGAGAATAGTCAGCTACTAGCATTGTAAACTACAACCAATCCTACGAAAGACCTGGCAACTGCCTCACAAAGAACTGAACAGATGCAATAATTTGTGCCAGACAATCAATGCTGCCCCTATGTAATGAACACTGTGCAAGAAAAAACACAGAAGAGGTAACTGTATTGTCCACAGCCATGCAAGGAGAGTTAAACTAGGCAAACTTTCTAGGTGAAGGGTGGAGGCAGCAGACCAGAACATGAGGTACTTGATGTTAGATATAATCCTAACATTGCAGTAGCTTTGTTTTTAACTCAGCAATGTATCTGGCATCTTGTCTCTCCTATACATCAAGTGCAGGAAGACAATATGAACAGTTTCTAACTCTACCTCATAAACTTCCCTGAACAGGCACTGGAGTTACAATAACATCTTTGTTGGCAAACATTTCCAGGCACAGTAAATCTGTCTGACTCTACAGGAGAGATGGCTGATGTGCAGATCTCTAAGTCACTGTTGTTAAAAAACAGAGCCCCTGTTCATCCATCTTGGGCCTTATTTTATAGCATACCGTATAAATGAGAACTTAAAATAGTTCTTTATCCTTCCAAAGTGCACAGTCACTGGAAAGGATAACATAACAAGTTTAGCCTTGGGAACCTGAATCAGCTGAGGAAAGAGCAGCTGAAGGACACATCTATGTTTGCCTTTCCCTATCCAGAGGCAGCCTCTGCACTCCATACCTATGCCAGTGTGCTTTTACTCACGCTAGAAATTTAATCTCTTCACCCAAATGTTCACCAGACCAAGGCAAAGAGTTGCAATCTTTATCACTTAGCATCAGGGAAACGATGCAGCATTGTACAAGAATGCTCCCAAGGAATGTAATAACATGAGCTGGAATGATCTGGCTTCTTACTGCATGAGGCTGTGGAGAGAAAAATAGCTATTCTTCCCTTCCCATAAGCATGCAGGAGGACAAGCATCTATCCTTTGTTATCCATGCTGTAATGTGCATTTATTACACAGCACAAAGATTTTTTTCCTCGTGGTTTTGACAGCATCTTCGACGTGGGCTAGATGGAGAGGATTTCCATTTATTGAAAAGGTTTAAGATTTTGAAAGATTTTAAGAAATACAAGCAAACACTGTTTGTCTTGACTAGTGATCTCAAAATAGTAAGAAAAATAACAGAGAATTAGGGCTATCATTTACTGTAAAGGCTTTCAGCTCCCCACTCTCCTCACTCCTCACTCTGAACCTTAAAAGCTTTCCAGGTGAGATATGCATGGAAAAAAGTTTCACCTTTTTTTTTCTTTCCCCCAGCAGCTTCACTGCAGAGCCATATTTAGAAATGCTTGATCGTAAGGTGCTTGGATTTGGCAGGGAATGGCTATGATGCACTTTCCCGAGGGCCTGGGAAAGAGAAGCAGGCTGCAAAGACAGCTTTCACAAGTTGCTTTGAAAAGCAGTGTATAATTATAGAGGCTGGCAATGAAAGACAGAGCAGCCTCCAGGGATACCCCTTTCCTATTCTGCCACTTACAGGGATTCTTGCCTTTGCAGTCAAGTTCTGTCGTGTCCCGAGTAAGAAGCTCGGTCAGCAGGGAATGAGACAGCTTGCATCATCTTTCTCCCTCAGCTAAACTATTAAAAGGAGGCAGGTCTAAGGCTTTTTTTTTTTTCTCTTGACAGACCTGTGACTCATGAATGCTGCAGAAAGGAGAAACCAATAAAAAACTATTTCTACTCTTTAGGTTTTTAGCTTCCCTTTTAGGGATCACATAAGGTAGAGTGTTCACAGCCTTTGTTAATAGTGCTATTGTGATTTATTATTATTACTAATACTATTACTATGATCTTGTATATTGGCACCTTACATTCACTCTAAGAACAGGTTTAAGTATGCAGCAGATCTGTGTGATGATGCCTGAAAGCTTTGTACTTTTGAAAGCTCAGTGCTAGGGCCACCTGCAGAGCTTTCTGAGAAGTGTACACCACCTCCAAAGATTGTTTTCAAAACCAATATTGGCTTCCCACAGCCAAGACTTGTTCTGCTGAGTGCCAGAAACTCCTTTTACCAGCCTCTTGTCTCCCTTTGTGCTCTGCAGTATTTCTGCTGTAGTTTTGGTGGCAGAGATGGGAGGCAAGCGCTATGGAGCTTTCACAAACTGCATTTTTTTCTGTCAGCAGTGCCTTTTCCCTCAAGTTTACATCAAATCCAGTGCCAAGTCTGTGGCTTAAGCCCATCTCTGCACTGGACTCCCAAAGAAATAAAACAAAAAAAAAATTAATTGCCCCCACATCTTTATGCCTTATGCTAATTATTTTGGAGACAGATATTGTGCACTACATTCTCTTTAAAGCAATTTTAAAAAAATCCCTACATACTAGGGGATGGAAGAAATGTGAAGAATGAAGAAAAAAATGGGCTAGGAAATCATAAAGCAAAAAAGAAGATGCTGCAGTTTTAAAAGACTTTCTCATTTGTTATTTTTATTGTAATTTTCAAATTAAACCTGAAACAGTTCAGCCGAAATATATGTCAATAGGTAGCCTTGAATTTTGTATGTGTTATTAGTTCTGATATACATAAAGGCCATTCCCATTAGTGATGTAATAGACAGCAATAGCAGAAAATACAGAATGGTCTCAAATTTACTTCTGGTTCTTTTTTTCTGGAATGCAAGATGCTGCAGAACACCTTCCAGAATTTAACTGTGCTGCACATGCAAATAAATGCAGCAGAATGGAAGTGGAGTTTCTGTCACATTTATTAATTTCAGCACCTGTTTACTTTCCAAATTGGAACAAAAGGTCAAAGCACACTGTGCTTGACAGAAATTATAAAATATTTTGATTCAGAAATACTAAACTAATTCATTTTGCCATTTTTAACTAAGAAGAAGCATTTTGATGTTGTATTAACTAGATGAATTCACCTAAGTCAAATTATTTCATTTCAGTTTTCAGAAACTTTGTTTTTTCCTTGAAAATTAAACCATTTCCATGAAAACACAGAAATCTGTGAATTTAATTTCCTGTTCTGAAAAGAATTTCTGAGCATCTCAACAAAAACATCATACCATAGTGTAGCATTCTGTCAAATTCTTCTTTTATTGTCCTGTACCCTGTATATCCTTCATGTGTCTGTGAGGGATTGTTACTAATATTTCTCTTTTTAGAGAAATTGTCTCCATTGTCAATATTAGAAGTTAACCACTACTCTTAGTGAATGTATTAGGATTCTGCACAGGACAAGGTCCTGCAGCCATGGGCAGTCATGAGCAATTGGGACAGAACTTTCTGATGTCACTATTGCTTTCCATTGCAATAGAAAGGATTGCAATAGAAGGACTGGGAGAAATGGAAGTTGCTCAGCAGGTTCCCCTTCTGGTAAGGAAAGTGGAACAGAAACTGCAATGCACCAGGCTTTCCTGCAGCTAGTAGGTAAAAAGGTACAGGTTTCTCTTCTAATAATATCAAATCTGACAATTTTGTTAGAATTATCTAAATACTGGAAAAGGAGACTTGATTGATAAAAATTTAAAGAAAAAATTTGAATGTGATTTAGTTTCTTGAGGTCTGTTAATTGACTGTTGTATCAGCTTTCTTAAGACCAGTGCCAAGTGAGTAAAACAAAGCAGTTTTCTATAAAAGATTCCTGAGATCAGACGTAGATACTTTACATCACCTTTATCTCTTCTGCAACACTCCAGGCAATTCTTTAAATAAGCGTGTGGGATTTTAGATACTTTTGGGTGCATAGGTTTTACTTTACTAGAACGCGTAGCTGCAATCAGAAAGATAAGCTACACAATCCTGGGTTACATATTATACTACAGCAGTACAGTTTTAGCTTAAAGGTCTTCCTCTAGAAATATGACCAACAGGGGAATATCTGTACATTTTCAGAGCAGAGCTGGAGATGCTGCAAAGAAGGCTCACACCATGCACGCGAGAAAATCCCTCATGATCTTCTTTTTCTTCAGCCCCCTCTACACCGCTCCCTCCCAAACTCAGCAACTGACTTGGATAAATAATTCAATAACGAACAATAATCAGTGCATCCATTGTATGACAATCATAGCACAGATGTAGTAGGTGTTTTTTAATTCTTTAAGTATTCTAGGACTTGTAGACAAAATACGTAAAAGGAGGGCAAAACAATTCTATGTCCTTTTAAGACACGTCCCAGTTTTCCCACCTGCAGTTTGTCACGTCTAGCAGGCATAAACCTGTATATTAGTCAACATGCCTACTGCAAATTATCCCACTAATGTGATGTTGAAATAGGTAGCTCAGCATAAAACAAAGAAGTCCTGATGTTTGTCTTTTATCATCATAAGAGAGGTGTCTCTAAACATGCAGTGAAAGAAAAAAGACACTTATGTTAAAATAACCACTCAGAATCAAAGTTAGTTTAAAAAGATAAGAATTTTTTTCTTTGCTTTGATTCTGCACCTTTTAATGAACTCATGTAGCTTAAACAGTGGAATAAATATACTCCATCACAGGAGTGAGAGCTAATAATGTGTAGTTCTCAACTAGTTTAATTGACTTGAATCTGGAATACCTGAAAAAATTGGAAATGTTTCACAATTGCTTAATGTGTAAATCTGGCTAGCACTTTTAAGCAGGTGAAATAATAGAAAACCCCATGTCATTCTAATATATTTTATACACTTGCAAGCTCTAATGCTATATCAATATTCAACAGACTATCTAGCAGAAAACCAGCAATTTCATTGGGAAGAATGATAGAGTTATAAGAATAGCTACATGGTTAGCTTAGATGAAAATAGAACTGATATGGATGGAGGATTAAAATAAGGGTAGGATAACTAGCAAAGACATAAAATAACAGACATCTAAATTTAGGAGCGTTTGAATGCTTCAAAATTTATTTTCATTGGCTTTTGTGTGGTGTTTCATAGAGTTATTTGGACGGTGCTGAGAGCATATAGCAAACACAGTCTTTGCACAACACTATTCTGTAGACCATCTTAATTTTATTCCTTAAAAGTTGTTTACAGAATAAGAATAAAGATTTTTATAACTTTTATTTCACTTGGGCATGGTTGTCAAAACAGTCTAGACTGCAAAAGTAGCATGTGAGTTTACAAGTAGCTATTTAATTCAAAAGGAAAATTCTCCTTATACAATTTTACCCTCTTCTGTTTAATGCCAAACTGCAGAACTGTTTGATGATCATTTCTCCTTCTGCAGGTTGCTCCTTAAAACCTAACTATGAAATGTTAGTGCTGGAACTTTGTGGCACTTTGATTGAACAAAGGAGGGACAGTACTTCTGTCCTCCCCACTGAAATACTCCCTGCTTCCTAAAACATGCATGAGAGATCTCTCTCTCAAAAGGAGTACAGGTTAGTGTGGGAGGAATGGTTTAAGATGATTTCTGCCCTGCCATTCCTTGCCTGGGATACCACCTTGCAAGCTGGGGCTGGCCTGATGTCAGCCGCGTGAAGGTTGTACATCTGGTCTGAACAAACCACGTAAGCTCCCTCTGGAGCCAACGCAGGAAGAGAAGCAGGAAGAGGAGCATGTCTGGAGAGCTGCTCCAGACACTATAGCACCTGACTTGCTAATTAGAAGGACTTCTTTCTTGTAGTCCGTAAAACAACCCTCAAGGATTCTCTCAGACTAGAGTCCTGTGTTTCAGATGGCTAGAGTTAGGTGAGAGGAATCTTACTTTCCGTGAAGAAATATCTTAAGAGTACATCAAAATATTTTTTAGATTCACATTAGGAAAAAAAATCAGGGAGATTCAAAACTGTGCACCAAGTGAAGCTCACGGCTGGGAGTTTCCCTACTATTCTTTACAGAAATTTTTTACTCCCCCCACTTCAACCATTTGCTGAAATATCATTGCAAAGCTTGTTCAGGGAGTGATAGAAGACAAGTACACAAATCTATGTGCAAAGCAGCTTTGCAGAGAAGACTATTCGCATTTATTTCTTAGCATCATGTTATACATGGCTGCTTATAAAAATCTCAGTCCATTTCTAGCTTTTTATACCTTTATACCTTATACCATCTATATCGTTTTATAAAGGAAAGTTATTCCTTTCTAAAGAGTAGAGATAGGTGTGAGTTACCTGACACAATCCTCATTCTCAGTGATCAATTTCTTCAAGATCCTAGAATCTGATACATGTTCACCAAAGAGAGAATTGAAGGCTGGAGATGGAGATCAGTCAACTGCAGGCTGGAAACTGGAATTTTTTTGTTCGAAGGACTTAAATAAATTTACCTCTCTGTATTTTCATACTATGAAAGAAAACTTACCTATTTACCTTTATGGTGACAGCCCAAGAGATGGAAATTGCTTCCTAAAGTGAAATAGAAAGGGAGAACTTTGCCTTGGAAGAATATTATGGTAGCTCTTTCTTTCCTGGAAAGATGTTCAGAACTGTGCATGGAAAGATCTCAAAACAGGTAAACAAAATGTGGAAAAAAAAAAAAAAGCAGGAAAAGAAGACATGAAAGGACTCAGGTAAACTCTGTGTGCTTACAGTCAAAATGAGTCATCACTTTCAAGTTTTGTTTGTCTGTAATCTGGGCACCAGAGCTGTTGTAGCAAAGAGAAGAAATTGTGTGCAATTTAAAAATAATTTGCACAATTGTTGGATTGCTATAAAGAAATCCAGATCTGATTCTTCTTTGCTTTTTACAAATCTTTTAATTGACTGATTGTTCATTTTGTAGAAATAACACAAAAATTTCTCCAGGCAGTTCCGGTTTATGCTCTGTATCTTCATATACACACGTGTATGTGTATAGCCATATATTTATATATATTTATATATATATACTGATGCTGGTGGTGGTCTGAGAAGTTATTTTAAAAATTTACATTATATATCTGGTCCACAAAATGCTAACAAAAAGAGATATTTTTGGATTATGAAAGATTTTCATTTTCCCTTGGTACCTGCTCTAGCAATTTGAAAATCTCTTTGTTTGAACCCTTTGACAAAGGCAGCAGGGTGTGTGGTTTAGAGAGTCAGATAAAAACTTGAAGACTTAAAGGAAAACATTTTTTTACATTTCATGATCACTAAATAAATGAACTTTCCTACTCAGGAGGGAATGATAACTTGGCAGGGAGGTAGAGATTAAGAGTGCTTCATTTTCTGTTTTCTAATATTTTTAAAATGAAAGGTTCTTTTATTTTCAAAGCATGAGTCTCTGCGAAATTAAAAGCTTACAGCTGTTTAAAAAAATTATTTTATCTACAAAATATGGAGCCATGAAAGGGAATGTTTGTATAGAACAACTCTGTTCATGAATATAACTTGCTTCTGCACATATTCTAGACAAAGAAAGGCAATAAATCATAGAGAACATCTTAGAATCAGTAATTTTATTTTGTTGTTTTTGATTTAACTGATTTAACTCCTTGCTAATTTTTCTTCATTGTGACATTTAAAATTTTTATTTTGCAGACTGTATGAATTGTTTGACCAGTTAAAAGATATATGTTTCCAAATTCTTGAAACTGAGGTTTGGAAATGGTAGTAGTTGATGTGATCCCAATTAAGGAAGTTTTTGCTCCATAAAGGCAATTACATAGAATGGGTTTAGTAGCTCTGTTGGTCCTGGTAACATCTCTTTTTGTTCCCTTTATTAAATAAAATGCACCAGTTAGTTTCTGTCCCAGTTCTCTCCCTCAGAAGTGCACTTTCTGATTCCTCAGCTTCTCTTTCTTTATCAGCTGAGCTGAGGAACCTTGGCATTAGCAAAGTGCCTTCGCTGGTTCCCTGTGCTTCACAGACTTCCAGAGTCTCTCTGCAGCCAGTGGAGCCCCAGCAGTTCCCTCTTGCCCCTCTGGTGTGGTAAGACTATACACAGCAGCATAGTGCATAGAGAGCTGTATAACTCCCAATAAACATTCATCTTCAGAAAAATAGTGGTATCCTTTTTCTTAAGTTTACTGGAATCAAGTTTTACAATACGCTATCCACAGTATTTTAAAGATGTTCCATAATAATAGCACTTCAGATCTCAATTTCCTTTTTTAAGCTAAAGTGCTCTGAAATGTCAAATATCCTTTTCTCCATTATTTCATTTTCATCAAAAGGAAAATTACATTTATATTGCTTACCTTACAAATAACAAAGGCAAAATTTCTGTCATTGAGTGACTCAGTGAATAAATTGCAGCATTATTCCTCAGACCACAGTTTGGTTGCACCAACCCATAGGGAAACAAAAGAATTCCTACTAATTCCTCCCTACAACTCCTTCCTTGGTGGCCCTTGTTCACCTCCCCCTGATTTCTGTGGGGTGGAAGTGTTTATGGTACATCTACTGGGAACTGACTCACATCAAAAATAAGTAGAACCTTTATGAGTCTGAGAGAAATCCTGGCCCTATTTCATCAGTGAAATGAAATGTGTGTAAGTAG
This sequence comes from Irena cyanogastra, assembly GCA_013397155.1. NCBI lineage: Eukaryota > Metazoa > Chordata > Aves > Passeriformes > Irenidae > Irena > Irena cyanogastra. Next base: position 496,519 of record VWZV01003214.1, on the reverse strand, counting down.
GTTCCAGAAACAAAGTGGGGAGCGCTGAAAATATTGAGATAGATTTGATAGAATCCTATTATTTTGTCTGGATGTTTTCCTTCTGGTCTCACTTTGAGGCTTACAAAAATAACTGAAGTTATTAGGGCAATGTCTCCCCTGCTTGCACTGGATTCTCTGCTTGCAATAGAAGAATAAAGACAAAATGTTCGAAACTAAGATAACACGGACAGAAGACAGAACAGAGCTTTTGGAGATATTTCTGCTCTGCAGCTATCAGTCTTAATTATCATTGTTACAACCCACCATACTGTGAGTCAAAGCCCTCTTCAACAACTTCTCCATTGTCTTTTTTCTATTCTGATATTTCTATTCTCATATTCCTGTTGGAGTACTGCTTCTCATGTTAAGGGCAGTAAAACAATGATTGTCCCCCCCACCCCCCACGGTTAGTTCATCAATACTACAGCTGTAGTGACAGGAAAGATTTGTAAGAACAAAGCCTTTTTGCTAACACAAAATTATATATACATTTTGTTCCCAAATGGAAAACACAATAATTATATCAAGGTTTGCCCTTTGCCCAACAAGGCTTGAGGTAAGTGGACAAGCTAAGCCAGTTTCAAAGCTGACAGTAGCTTTTCCAGTTTTTTAGAATCCTACAGCTGATACTACGACTGAATACAAAGCACAAGTCTCAGCTGTGCAGTTCCCATTAATTTAATTGTAATTTTGTAGCTAAATACCCTCGATAGCACTAAGTAGCTCAGCCTCCATTACCAAAAGTCACAGATTAAAATCATTGCCCCTTGACTTCAGAGGGCTGATAATTTCTTTTCCACAAAATAAATGAAATGTGCACTTAAGACCATAATAGTAGGCAACTCCTTCTTTAATTTGAAATACACTTTTGTTCTAAGAGGCAAACTCATCTGTATTCGAGTGCAGCTATGCTATATCATTTTCTAATGGTGCAGTTAATTATATTTAAAATTCTTTGTTAAAATGAAAGACAATAACATGCAGTAAAAAATGAATAAAAGAAGAATTATACCTTTAAAGGAGGCATAAAAGGAATGCTTAGCTGTTACCCTAAAGGTGATAATTCTACTGAAAAAAAAAAAACCCACTGCATATTTTCAGCTGATGTAGCCTTTTGAGCAGGTGAACATGCCTTCACGCTTTAGAATTTCAGTAATTTACAGCAAAGAGCCATGGAACAAAATAATTGGACAGAGAAATTAGTGTCAAACTTTTGAAACTCTAAATAGTTGAGCCAGAAGGAGGGCTATAATTTCAAGAAGACAGTAGCAATTGCAGACATGTTTAAGGATTGGCAAAAAATCAATTAACAAAAATAGGTAAAACATATTTTTATAGTATTGAGTCTCTCGAGACATGTTGTCTCATGCAGGATTCATTTATTTCTATAATTTAATTCTTAGAAGTGTGCATCAGAGTGGAAAATGTCATGTCAGAGATCTGTAATGGATTTATTTCAAAATCTTAAGTGTTTGAAACCTAGCTGCAGAGGGAAAACTTTAATAGCAGCATTAAAAAAGCTTAAGGTGTTTGGCAGAAGGCTGTGAAGTCATCCGGGTATAATCAGCCACATAAACTGCACGTGACAGCGTGATCTGTGGTCTGAACACTGAGAGAGAATGCTGTTTGCTGCTTCTGAAAGGACTCAGATGAGTTGTAGTGCTCCTCCATTTTTTAAATGTAAGTCTTTACATTGTGAATGTTAGTGTGTGTGGAGGTAGGGAAAGAATATCACCTTGTCTAATACTACTCACTGCCTAGTCTGTGTTTTGTGCTGAGAGCATGAAAAATAGTCTTCCTCCTTTAAGTGGTTAAATATAAATGACAAAAAAAATGGTTGTACAGTAAAAAGTAAAAAGTATTGAAAAACTCAAAACAGTTAAACATTTTGGTGCATGCTCATACACACATAAGCATAAATAACATGAAGTGTATACATTTACACTCAAACATAAATGTACACAATTTTATTTAAATATTAACTGGATTCTCAGCTAAGTGAAACATTGAATCACAGATTTTTTATTTTTTTTTTTTAGTAAGTGTTTGGACATCGTTTCTGCTTTCTAAGCAAGAGAGCTTCTTCCCCTTACCCATTTATACCTGACAACTGAAATGTCAGCAAATGTCTTTGGGAAGAAGGAGGACTTCAATCACTAGACCCATCCAGAACAGAGCAGTGAGTTTCTGTCTTCTCATAATGTGCAAATGACATTCCTTGCAGCACCATCTCCAGAGAAGTTCAACAGGGAAAGATGTGACTGAGCAACTCTCTCAGGCACACATGTAAGCTCCTTACTCAGCAAATTCTAGTCCATAACTGATTCAATGTCAGTACAAATAAATTAATTCTATTAGAAATCTTTTCTCTGGGAAAGCTTAGATGCTTTTCTGACTTCTGTTTTTCTTCTTTTCATCTTTTTTTTTTCTTTCGTCATTTTCTTTAATCCTATTTACTAGATTGTAAGGAAAAAAAAAAAACAAAAAAAAAACCCAAGAAAACAACAACAACAACAACAAAACAACATAGGAAGGATGCAAGTGTGTGATACCAAAGCAGCTGAATTACTATCAGGAGCATGGGAGCTTTGATCATCCAGTCTCAGGAACTCAGAGTTCAAGAGAGGGTGCCAGAAAGTCTCTTGTTAGTGTTGTCCTTCAGGTTCACTCAGGCTGTGCAGTTTATTTGGTTTCCAGGAGGTTCAGTACCTTAAACTTATTCTAACTTGACAGGCTGTGAATCAAGGTAGCCATCAGTCTTCCCCCATAATAAGTGATGTTTAAATAGTTCAACTGGATTTATAACCCAGACAGCTTTTAGTTATAGTCATTAGGCAGCTCTGCCTCCAAACATCATAAAATATAAAGAATGACTCCTCCAAAGAACAATATCTTTTAAAGTGAATGGTACATTAGACTGCATTAAACTGCTTCCAATCCCAGGCACTTCATCTCTATTCATTTGAACTGTGGACTTGAGCAGTTTTCAGCTTGCTTTGGACAGAGGAACCTGTCAGGAACATAATCACATCAGTTATGCTTTCCTTCCAGATTCTGAAGGTGCTTTCATGAGCCTACTTAATTAGTTACTGTACCCCTAGCATGAAGAGGATAATTGCTATCATGAGTCACGCATTAAATGGGATCTGGAAATATCCCAGAAAACATCGAGTTTTCCCAGATTTTCAATATTTGATGCTTCATGACTGTTGTGGGGTTTTTAAGGATTTGTAATTTCCTCTAGGAGTGAAGTGAAGCAGAATACATGACAGCTACTCATGAAAAACTAAAGGCCTCAGAGGCCCAGCACTAACTCCACAGAGATGCATCTTAGTTTTCCTCTCTCTTCCCTCCAAACTTTTTCAACTATGTTAATTTCCTTCTATGTCTTCTGTGCTCTGGAGCATATTTTTATGCTATTGTACTCAAGAAGTTCTTTCTTGTTTCACATATACCCAAGCAGATTTGGTTCCTTTCTTTTGAATGAATGATTGAATCAATGGATATTGGGAGTTGACAGAAGGCACCACTTCTACTTGTCATTTCATAGCTCACTCATCCCTGGAGCACCATTCATCATCTCCAGTGGAAGGAAGTCTTATTAAACAAAAGCATTATTTGATCATCCATGTAAAACATTTTTTTTTATGAAGTACATATGCAACGAGGGTGAATTTATAAAACATTTACCATTATTAGCTTTTAACTTTTCAGAGCTTGACTTTGTTTCAGTAAATTTAAATAAACAAATACAATCTTTGCATTGACAAAGCTACCTCAGCGTCTATAAAATATTGTGATTATTTTTTTCCCATGCCTTTTTTTTCCCACTATGCAGATACTCCAGACCCCTTCCTTGAAAGACAGTAAGTCCTTGGAATACAAAGCTGGACATTGCAAGTTGATGTTGCAACAAGGGTGGAGTGTCACATAGTTCGTACATTTAACAAAACTTAAATGTGCAGATGACTAATGTTAGCAGATATTAAGACATATGAACTACCATCCAGGCAAATTCTTCTGATGTTTGCTTGGGTTTGAATATATGCATGCACGCTGGCATGTAATTTCCTATGAGAATGGAATACATATTGTGAGTACCTAAATATTTTGGAAAAGCTAGGTGACTATTTTTTAAAGTACCAAGGAAATTCATTTTTTTATAACTTCTCTGAATTTACATAACCATACTAATTGTGTCACTTTTTGGCGTGTGCTATTTGGATACACCTAAAAAAATCAGTAGAAGAAAAAACACTGAAATAATTTATCTTTTCCAGGCCCAGAAATCTTTTGTTATTATATGGGGAGAGGCAGTGATTAAACAGCCTGAAACACCAATTGTGATGAGAAAACACATGCATCTAATGTACTGTCCTGCTCTTTGTATCTGCTGTAGTGTCCCACTGTTTCATTCCTTCATTTTGGCTTAATCCGAAAGCTATTGAAATCAGTGGAAAACCACCCAGTGACTTCAGTGGGGAGTAAAATCAATCTAAAAAGCATTTAACAGTACAGGATAAAAACTGATTTAATGCCTCATGTTATACATCTCTCTTCCACAGCACAACTTGTAGCCTTGCCTGAATAGCATTAAACCAGAGTAAGAAAGTAAGAAAGAGGCAAATTAACTTTCAGCAGGGGGGATCTTGGCTCTAA
>VWZV01003214.1:445770-491824 GCA_013397155.1 Irena cyanogastra | reverse complement strand
TTGCATTGTATCCAGTATCCACACCATGGAGTTATGGTCAGAGGGGCTGAGTTGGAGGCACAGACAAGTCACAACACAGTAGCTCTGTAAAAACAAGCAGGTTAAAAGGTAGAGATTCAAAACACAGATAAAATTGCTCATCATAATTTTTGGTGAAAAACATCACTGCTGGGTAGGTTTATGTTGCCTTTTCAATGTTGAGTCATACAAGTTTGTGATATTGTTCTGAAATCACTGTATCTTGATTTACCAACTTCTCAGCTGTCCATCCTTCTATTCACATCTTCCACTGGGGTTTAAATTGTTAAAGAAACTGGGTCATATTTCAAGTATTTTTCTATATGATAGATTTGATAACAAATTGGGAAAAAAAAAGATCAATATAAATGTACACTGGAAATGTTCCCTTGGCAGCCTGAGAATGTCATGCAAAAAAAGTAGCTGTCACAGGTTATGAGACATTAACAGAATTTGAAAATAATTACAATTTGAAAATTTTTACCTTTAATACTGTCAATAACACGAGGGATTAGCAGGGCTTTTTCCTTAATGCTGTTAGATGAATATAACTCTACCAAATTTGATGAGATCTCCATTCACAGATTCAGGGAAAAATGGCCTGGAGAGCAACAGAACCTCAATGCAGTCTTTGCACTTTTAGGACCATTTAATTTCCAGAATTTCAGCAGAGATTGAGAAAGTGGTATAATTAGCTCTAAATTCTGAATTTACCTACCTTATTTTTTTCAGCATTTGCTGCTAACTCAGAACAGGCAACAGAGAAGAAAAGTTTGAAAAGTATATCACTCTTTGAGAAAGGTTAAATTTCTGTTCATGTTACTCTAACCAAGAAAGAAACTAGATTCTCCAAGACAAACTGTGTGATACTGGAGTCTGGAACTCTGATGGATGGTGTTCTTCATGGGTTGAGCCCTTCATGGATGGTTATACTTTACATGAGTGAACTCAGAGTACAGATGACAGAGATAAATTGTGCACACTCATTCTACCTGGACACTCCAACTCCTTGATTTTCACTTCCATTCCCTGTTCTTAAATATGCTAAATCAAGATCTCTTTGTGACAGCTATAGAGCGCTTCCTGTTACAATGGGAATTACAATGCAATACAAAGGAAATTAATGAGTAGACTAATCTGGATGAATTCCTCCACTAGGCTGTTGGAGAGCACCAGCACAGCTACAGCTTGCTCCTCCTGCAACTCACACTGCTCCTGTCTGATTAATCTGGCTGATATTTGCTTGTATGGCAAGAAAAGTCCAGGACAAGATTTTTGATTCACCTGCTCTCACACTTGGGGCATTTTTTTGTCTCCCAAGTTGCAGTCTCTGGTCTCCAGGCAGTCTGTATGACAGATGTCTCACAGAGACTCCCTCACCTTGTGAGCTGCTGTAATGGAATTTTTATGAGCCATCGCAGTCCTCAGCTAAACTTGCCTCAGGTACAAAAAGAGAGAGAAATAATAAATTACCAGGGTCCATTGACAAGTAGCAGGGACAATAGGCTATCAGTATGATGTAACTTACCCCAGTAAAACACAAGACATATAAATATTGCATTTGTCTTGAGAGAAATTGGGAAGCTGCTGGAAATCACAAAAAACCAAAACCAACCAACCAAACAACAAAAAAAATCAAATCCTGTCCTGCCTAACGAGTCTGCAGTAAAGCAGTCTTAACTGAAGAGTAAAAATACTTAAAAATATGTTTATGATATTTATATTTTAAGTGTAGGTATCACTGCTATCTATGGAGAAGAGAACTCAATAAAAATCAGTGTAGATGGTAACAGTGTTTCTTCCATCAGGAAAGAAGGAAAAGTTTCTGGAAGTTAATTTCCATGATCTGTTGTGATGCGAGAGAAAGGACTTCACTAGAATCATAGAACCATGTACATTGGAAAAGATTTCTAAGATCTTTGAGTCCAACCATTACCCAGCATTTTAAATCCACCACTAACTTCGTAAGAAACAGGTAAATTCATAAGAAACATTGGGGTTATCTACATTCTAGAGATTGCTGCCTATTTAATCACTTGGTTCTAAAATGTCATGACTGCTGTATATTGGATGTCCAAAAATTTCAACAAAACACAGTGCTTAATTCTACAGGTTAGTATACAACTATGGTAAATGTAGCAGTCAGAAAGTTCACAAACAGAATCTAAAACAGAATGAACTGCTTAGCAGAGATAGAGGAAATGTAAATCTGGATGTCAGCATTTATTTCCATATTCTTTAAATAAAAGTGACACACAGGCAAATAGCAGAGATGTGCAGATGTGACCTCTAGTCTGACAGCCATTCCCCAAAGACAGCACCTCTTCTAAGGGCAGTGCTTAAATAACGTTGCAGAGCACAGTTAGCCCTGGGCACATGCCTGCATCCTGGTATGGGAGCTTGAACTGCCAGCTGAAAGGGAAAAGGGTGGATAGAGTCATGTGTAACTTCATTTCTACATACCTTTTTTTTTTTTGTTTGTTAAAAGGGCCTCTTGAACATAAGTTTTGTTACTGAAAACTACAAAACTCATTGTTCCATTTCAGGGTATTTGGTATTTTTACATAATGAATGCAGTGAACAGTCTGTGGTATGTGCTAATGGACCATCTATGAAGTCCTTGGATAATTCAATCCCAAAAAGTTTTATAGCTGATGTTGAATTTACCTGTTGAATTGTCTGTAAGATCAGTGAAAGAGTCAGGCAATCGGTGTGATGTGATTTAGAAAGACTAGCACCCAGGTAGGTGCAGAGTAGTCCTACCAGAACATGAGTAAATACAGCTAAGTTTACTTAGAGCCCTAACCCCAGGTCGAGCTGTAAAAATTGCCATGGCTCTTATGAAATGCTAGCTTGGGCTTTTCTCCTCACTAAAAATAAGGTAGTGGCTGGAGCCTGGAAATAATTGCTGTCTAATGGTTAAGGCTTTGAAGTGGCCTGACAAGACAAGAGAGTATCACAGAAATGGGTAGAGCAGCTATTAGAGCAGCTAAGATGTCTTTTTTAATTCAAGGGACCGTGGCTGAGATCTGGAGTGACAAATGTGAAATAATCTGCCCTAACCTAGAGTCTGACCCATGGCACTAAGAGTGAGGCTGTAGGTGTCTATCAAGCTTTTGATTCTGAGAGGTGACAAGCCTCACCAAGGTGCCATTCTGCACCATCTTGTAGTCCTGCAGGTATCTATGACAACCTTTATAAAGCCAAAATGCAGTGATGCCTCTCTGAGGGCTTGTTGTAGCAAGCTTCACAGAGTCATAAAGTTTTGGATAGAGGAAGGAATATACTAGTGAGATTTAGAAAGGGAAAGGAAGGTCACAGTGGCTCACAAGGCATCTGTGCTACCACAGAGTGAAATTAGCTTGAGTTGAAATAGAAGGAAGGAAGAAAAAAAGTGTGAAGGTTATTGAGACTGATAAGTTTATCTTGGCCTCATGTAGTTTCCACTCAGGGTCAACCCTTTTGTTGACTCAGTGACAATCACACAATAGCTGTGGGATGCGATTGGGCTGGACTTTTCCTGAATTACCTAGGGTACTCTGTCACAGAAAAATTCACAGGGAACTTGAGTCACCTTTGCTGTTACTGTGATCTAGCCGCAAGATAATTCTACTCAATTAAAGGAAATCACATAGCAGTTCTCACAGGAATAAATATATATATATATACCTCAGCCACACGGTTTGTCAAATATGCCATTGTAAAGCAGAATATTCACCAGGTATCCAAAGCTCACCCCAAGCAAAAAGAAACATTCCCATTCAAAATTATTCTTGTAAAATAAACCCTGCCTCACCAGAGGAAATATCAAAGACCCAACATCGATCAAGCAATGAGACACTAAATCTATTCCTTGATAGCAGCTTGATAGCTATGGATGTAATATATCTGGATTTCTGGTCCCCCACAACATCCTCCTTCTAAATTGGAGAGATATGTATTTGATGGATGGACTGCTTGGTGGATGAGGAATCGGTAGGTGAGGAATTCGTTGGACAGTTTCATCCAGAGTGTAGTGGTCAATGGCTCAATGTCCTGACACATGTTGGTGACAAGAGGTTTCCCTCAGGGGTCCATGTTGAGATCACTACTGTTCAATATTTTCATCAATGACATAGATGAAAGGATCAAGTGCACCCTCAGCAAGTTTTCAAATGAACCAAGCTGAGTGGTGCAGCTGACATGCCAAAGGGGTGGAACGCCATCCAGAAGGACCTGGACCAGTTTGAGCGGTGGATCCATGCGAGCCTCATGAATTTCAACAAGGCCAAGTACAGGGTCCTGCAGCTGGGTCAGGGCAACTCATTGTATCAACGCAGACTGTGGGGTGAAGGGATGAAGAGCAAACCTGCCAAGAAGGACTTGGTACTACTGGTGGATTAAAAGCTAGTCATGAAGCAGCAATGAGCTCTTGCAGCCCAGAAGGACAATCTTATCCTGGATTGCATCAAAAGAAGTGTGACTAAAAAGGTTGAGGAAGTTGATTCTTCCCCTCTACTTGTCTCTGGTGAGAACCCATCTGGAATACTCAGTCTGCCTCAGGTCCTGAAGAAAGGCCAGAAGAGGATTACCATAGGGCTGGAACAGTTTGCAATGAAAACAGGCTGAAAGAGGTTGAGTTGTTCAGCCTAGAAAAGACTCCTAGGAAAATTTATTGTGGCCTTTCAGTACTTAAAAGGGGACTTTGGAGGAAGATGAGTAAAAAAATTTGTAGCAGAGCCTGTTGTGATAGGACAGGGAGTAACGATTTTAAACTAAGGGAAGGCAGATTTAGACTACATGTAAGCAAGAAGCTTTTCCATTGAGTGTCTTAAAACACTGGAACAGGTTGCCTTGAGTCACCATCCCTGGAAACACTGAAGGCCATTTGAGATGAGGCCCTGAGCAACCTGGTCTAGTTGAAGATGTTCCTGCCTATGACACAGGCATTAGACTAGAGGACCTTTAAAGGTCCCTTCCAGCTCCAGCTATTCCATGGTTCTGTGGTAGTGTACCAGCACTCCAACAATCGACTAAATGAGATTTTAAAGAGCAAAGTTTTTCTATTTCTGTTCCTACAAAGTAACTACGTACATACACTAAGTCAAGAAAGATGGATTAAAATTCTGAGTTATGTGCCAGGTTAATGCATTGCTCCTTTGGGTTTCTTTTTGTTTGACATTATGCATGTGTGTAAATGATTCTTCAGTGAGAAGGTCACATGTATATTCCAGTTTGATGGGGAAAAAATGAGAAGTGTGTAGAGTAAATAAGTTTTGGCAACAGCTTCTCCCTATTTCACACAAATTCTGTGTTCATTGCCGGGTTTTGATAGTGCATGAAGGAAGGAAGATCTGTTTACAATTTGATTTCATTATCGACTTTACTTGAGGAATAAGAAAAGTAGGTTTTCAGCTAACTTGCAGTTCCATTTTTATTGCATTAATTTAAACACTATACTGAAGAATTTGCTTTCAGCTGTAGTTTTAGGGGCTATTCAACCTTTTTTGTCAAGCATTTAACTATTTTTATATATAGGAGAATATTTTTTCTGCAGTAGGGATAGTCTTTGAGGCTTATAACAACTTTTTTGATGTAAAGTTCTACCCTCTATTGTATCATTTCACATGTTGGAAAGAATTTTTAAAGTATACCTTTTACTTAGTAGCATGCAATTATAGAACTTAGTTTAAACTAGTCCTTTTCTTTTAATAATGTGTTGTGCATGGTTGTGGCTGCTGCTGTTTTGACTGCAAGAACAATGGAAAGGTTGTGAGTGATCTATAATCCCAAATATGTTTGGAAAGGCTTAATTAGAGGTAATCTTTAAACAGAAGCAGTATGTATTCCAAACTTCATGCTGTCTTAATACTACATGGCAAATCTAGATTTGCACACTGAGGCAAAATCCTGACCTTTATTTGTGAGAGTTGTGTGACACACAGAGGCATTGACACCCCAGCATTCTTCTGTAGACTGGACCAGGGATAGGACCAGAGCAGTTGAAATCATCCCCATGAATGGAATGCTGCAGGAGGTGGCACAGGCACCAGGTTTCTTCCTACTAAAGGTGAGTGCAAGGCTGAGATTAGGTTTGAGCTCCACAGTCTGAAGATAACTTACTTCTTAAATGAAAAGAGAGCATGCTTAGTTTTAATGATTTTTTTTCTTTTTTCAATGCCTAAAATATGCCTGTGTAGGCAGTCCTCAGCAAACAAAAGTATCCATGAACTCAATGCATTTTTCCTCACTAGGGAGGATTTCATTTGTCATGTTCCAATTTATCATTCCTGGTCATTCTCTCTTGAATGCTGTTAAGTAACCACGGAGGACAACAGGAGTGTGTTGTAGGGCAGAGGGCAGAGGAAGAAATGAGAGGAACGAAGTCTTAATCTGGGCTCCTCTTTGGAGGGAGCAGGAGAGTGGACATTTTTCTCCTTGAGGAGACTACCTTGCAGGTGGGAGCCAGACAATGTACATACCTTGGTTGTAACCACTAGGAGAAAAATGGAGGAGATAAGCTGTGCAGCTGCCAGGACTGTTTGGTACTGAGCTACCTTTGTGTCCCAGTTCAGTCTGTGCACCTTATACGTACAACATTCAGCTTCAAATGAAAAGGAACTGGGTTTTCTCCATGTAGGAAGCATGTTATCCACTATGATACACACTGAACTCAATATAAAGAGGGAACAAAGGGCAAATGCTTTGTTGATATTGTTTCCTTGTCTGCAAATGAGTCGTCTGGAGTACTCAACGGTGTGACACATCCAAAAGGTGATGACCAATTGTTAACAATCCTGTGAGCAGCTTCTCCCGGCAGTTCTCAGAAAAAGCAGTGCTGTGACGACGGAAAGGCACAGGATGTTACGGGATCCGTCTATGGATTCTGGGATGTGGGAAGCAGAGAGCACTCTGTTTTCAGAGGATGCATGGCTGTAAACAGGAAGCTTTGCAGGGCACAGCTGAGTCCTTGGGCTCTGTGCAGGACAGGGGGAGAAATCTGCTGAAACAGGCAGTGGTAGCCAGCATGCAGTTGTCAGGTATAGTGTATTCGGATTTCCTGAAAGTACATCATTCAGCCTTGTCACTGATAGCCCATCAGGCCAGCTTATGCACTGTTGTGTTTTCAAACCACTGAAAAAGAGCTGAGCTCTGAAATCCGGAGGATTTTGGAAGCACACTAAAGGTAAACACCTGCTCCCTTAAGACTTTCCACTTCGGAAAGCACCTAAGTTAACAGTGAGTTGTTAAACCAGTATTATGCAGAACTACTGCCAAAACTTCCTTGAATTAATTTACTACTAGCTCAGATAATTAAAGTCCAAATCATTTCAGCCAACCACCAACATAAAAGGTTTGACGAGCTGCAGGAAAACTGCACAGGGAAGGGGAAGGAATGGGGTCCCTAGAGTGCTTGAGCAGATCTCCTCTGAAGCACCCAGCAGTCAAAAAATTCAAATAAAAATCACTTGTCAGAAGAATCTCATATTTTGACGGTGCAGTGAAAAAGAGCCAGGGCACTTGCATAGCACAGATTTAACCTTCTGAGCCCTGCCCCTCCCTCTTCCTCAAAAATCATGTTGCAAAATCCATTCCCCAAATTATTCTAGTTTTGCTGGCACTAAGATGTATGAATTTAATAGGTTGACAAAGGATCATGGGAAAAGATAATTGTTCCAGCACGTCCACTATTGTGTTTTGTGGTTTGGGCAGTCGCTGTTGCCAAATGACCACTAAAGAAAGCAGCACATCTGACAACAATGTTATGCTACAGGCTTAACGAGTAGAGAAAAACACATCAGTTTTGGAGTTTACATTTTAATCATTACCCCAAAGGCAATTCCCTAAGACCAAGATAGGAGAATACAGAAAGGAACTGCAAGGCTATGTCCTATAATTTAAATTGAATGCATTCACCACAATGCCCTGTGTTTTTTACCTCCTAAGGCAAGCAGATAAAACTCGGGAGTCTAAAAGGACCTTCGCCCTGAGCTGGCCACTTCTTACCAAATTTTCAGTAACAAAAGATGGTTCAGGGAAGATGATCCTGCAGGCTGGAGCTGAATATGTAGAAATGCTCTGTCCTGTCAACTGCAGCTCTCACGCTACTGCTACCATGGAGCCTCCAGAGGAACCCTGGCAGAAGCTGGCACCCAGTACCTTTCCCCACAACTCAAACTTCATATGCTTTGTCATCCTTCAGTAAGATCTTTAAGAAATAACTCAGCAGTCTTTTGTTCAACCTGTGTTATAAATAAAAAGCTTACATTGTTTGGGAGAGGAAATAACAACTAAATTGTAAAGTAATTTTTTATATGGATGATAGTTATCCATTATGATTTATATACTTTTCACAGTGGATTTTGAATTGGGAAATAGGAGTCACAGAGGGGAGCAGCAGACAGCCTAAGAATGGGAAATAATGATTAATAATACCCAGCTTGCTCTAATAAAAACTGAGAAATATATTGTCTTTTTCAGGCAAGAAATATTTTACAAAAATAACGTATTTCTTTATGAGTAGCCTGTTTGGCCAGATCTGTCTCCTAAAAATTGTCATACCTCTTGAAACAAAAGGGTGTTCCTGAAATATTTTTTAAAGTGTGACCCTCAAAAGGCAAACAACAAATGGGGACAGGGCATTAGATGAATCCTGGAACACCAGGAACTGCATGAAGTGCATATTAACCCACGATCCTTTCTTCAGGCTTAAGCAAATACCTAAGCACCTACATGCTCTTTTGGTATTTTCTATATGACAGCTCTTAGTTGTTTTAGGCCCTACCAGTATCTCATTACTTACAGATGGAAGTAGAAAGGAGGTTTTTGTCTACTGAAGGAGCCTATAAATCTCTCTCTATGACTTCAAACACCTGGCTCTGCTTACTACCGACAACCAGCCCAATGCTGTCTCTAGCTCATTCTCTCCTACACTATAAAACTTTCCTACTTTATCTCTCACCTGTCTCTCATAACTACTCCTTAATAGGTACCAGGTGGCTCCACAGACAGCTGAGGCTGACTCTTCCTATCACAGATATTAACTCCTTCCTAGCTTGACTTGACATTAACAGTTTATGGATTTGGGTATGCTGTCCTGTGATGAGACCTAAAACAAGGTGAAAGAACTGGCAAGAGTCTTATGATGCCACAAATAAGATGCTACCATCTGCTTTCTTTCCACCACAGTAGTGAACAGAGGAGTGGATTCTAAGGCATGACACCTCCATTCTACTCTCTGTTCTGCCACTGACCTGCATACAACACTGTCATTATGGAAATGGAAACATTTGATCAACCAGAACATTTATAAATTAAATACTATTTTCGCATAAATGAAATAAAACTCAATAAAGCAGTGGTATGGGAACCATAAAATATTCTGAATAAATGTATCTTCATCATCCACAACAGCAACAACAACAAAAAACATCACCAACAACAGAAAACAAGCAAACACAGCAAAAACCAAACTCAAAACACTAAGATAAGATGGAAAAACATGATGTGGACTACAAAAACAGAAAGGATTTTTTTTCAGGTAATTGTAGCAGTCACACGCTGCATTCTTAACTCCCAGCTTCCATTTCCCTGTAAATTGAGAGTCAAATTAATTTTTAATTGTGATCTGCAGCTGACAAATCGGGAACGTAAGTGATTTCAGTCACACCTATACTGACCTTTGTCGGATTCAAGTGAATCCATCCTTGGCATCTTTTTCTTGCTATGTTTCACCCTGTTTTATGTTTATGATGCTACAGTTAATTTTATCCTCTGAAATCAAAATGCTTCTCTCACTCTGCTATCTTTAATTGTGTTTAATGAGGATGATCTCTTGGATACAGGACACACAAGAGATCTAGAAGACAAACATTCTTATATATTTAAATTGTTGTATATTTAAAGTTTTTCAAAATAAATGACAGGAAAAAAAACTCCCTAAGACTAAACCAAATAAACAATAACTTGACTTAAATACTTGGCAAATCCCAAATGAACTACAGTGAGCATTTAAAAGATAGACACTCGCTGAGGGCGAACCTTTCAGCAAGCACACAGCAGGAAGAGTTGCAGTGAGATTGCCACAGTCCCCAACAGCTGCCAGCCCATCAGCTGAGCAGGCTGTGACGTGTGGATAATGGGGTGCTTTTCTCTCCACACCAGACTCATTTCCTCCAGATGTGAAGAGGGCTATGGAATTATAGTGTCCTTGAACCCCAAGAATAAAAGTCACTGGTCTGATAGCTTGTGGAGGAGTTTTTGGCTTTGGCTTAGTGGCATGAACCATCTGCTTGAACCACCATGTTTCTTTCCCAGTGTGAATCTGTCATCATGGCAATTAGATGAGGCTCACAGGCCGGAAATAGCATAAATGCTGCCCAGCATGGAATGTATCAGGCTGCTAGCAAGCCACTGGCTAGGATGGACACTTGTTTGGAATGTATTTCACCTTTCTTCTGAAGGCAACTACATAGATTATCCCTCTCAAGAAAATCGTGAAACTCTAATAGCTTTCCCCTGGGTTTAGAGAGACAAGCATGGGAGATGTGTGGTGAGGGAAAGATGATTTTTAGTCTGTTGTTGTTGTATTTTGTAACAACTTGTGGAAATTCAGTGGTTAAATTTAAAAGAAAAAAAATACCCAGGTTCCTCTTGCATGCTTGTGCTAAAAAAATGAAGAGTCTTAAGGGAGGAGAAAAGAGAACTCTAAAATCAGAAACAGTTTAGTTCAAAAATACAACCTGATCTAGGAGAGTGTGTGTGTGTCTGTGTGTATACATACACAGGTATGGGTTTGTAATTTATGTCTTCCTGTGTATTTAGCCACCACCCTTAGCTAGAATTTCATTTGGTGGCCTTGATGGAGCATATTTGTGTGACTGAGTCATGTAAGCCACTTTTCTTTTTTTTTTCTTTAATTTTTTTTGCTTTGGGCTGGAGATTTTCAGTTTCAGCTTTGCGTACTTCCTTGCATGCACTCTTGTTTTCTGTCTGATTGTCAGAGACAGAAAGTCAAGGCTCTCCTTGCTGTATTCCAGACCTACAGCTATTATTTACTGTTATGTGCTGTTCTCCAGGTATCCGGGTATCTCATGTAGCAATGAAGATGGAGGAATGAAGGAAATCATACTATCCTGGCCAGCTAGCTTGCAAAGTTGCACATTTCAAGTCACACATTACTTTAGAAGTGGCTGAAGAAGAAGTCTAGTGTTTTCCACTAAAGCACGAGGTTAGAACTATGGTTGGTCTTTAGGGTTAATTGATTCCACAGAAAGCACAAGAGCCTCCTCACAGATCAGAGACCAAATGGCACAACATGAAAAAAAATTACATAATGCATCTTAAATCATAATTCATTCTGAAATGACAATTGCTATTTGACAAAACCATTTGGTTTTGTGTGCGGTTAAAGGAAGCTGGATTTAAATGTTCCTGTACAATCTTTATTAATGAGTCCCAGATATTTCAACCAAAAAAAGCCCAATTTTCCAAAGAGAGGTAAAATATAAGGAGAATTTTGTGGCATTTGGTGTCACCAGTTGCTGCAGCTACCTCCTAAACTACAATGTAAGTCATGCCTAGTACTTAAACATACAAACAAGGTGAACTACATAGAAAATTTTCTTTATACCTGAGTGCAATGCAACCATGTTGCACTCCATGATCCTTATGGGCCTCTTACAACTTGAGCTATTCTATGAGTTTGTATAGTTTGCATTTCATTCCAAAGCTGTACAGTGCCATATATGTTTACTATGTCCTTAATAAAGGGGACCAGAAGACATTATCAATTTAGAGGAGTGGGGAAAAGAAAGTTAGCTTTTTCTTTTCTATGTTTTATATTTTACTATAAAACAAATCCTCAAAATGGAATTGTATGGCTCATAATTTACCATGTATTTAAATGTGAACAAAAACATAAAAGCAGCTCATTTTTCAGCTCATAGTTAAAAAAAGCAAGTGACAGGTTTTCCTAGATGCTTGTCACAGAAGTTGGGAAAAACCATCACAGTTACACCAGCGATGAATGGATGAAGAGGGCATCACTCTCCAGACAGCTTTTACAGTAACTCGTGCTCTTCTCTGCTGCTCACAGTTAAGGGATCTGTGTAGTTGTGAAGTACCTGTTCCACTGTATCCTAAAATGGAACCAAATGTAGGATTGTGCTGTTCTACAGACATAAAATCTCTGCTGTTTTGAGGTCTTTTCATACACGTGCACAAAAAATTTTATCCTTAAAAGTGTGCAGTTTAAAAGATACTTTTTTTTCTTAAAAAAAAAGTACATAAATAGCTTTACTTTTTTAGAATAAGAAATATAATGAGGAGTATCAAAACAACAGCCTACAACACCATAAATATTAGCCTGTTTTATTCATAAAACAAACAAATTTGGGCTTTTAGCTGGTTTCGAGAGCACAAAAAAACATTAATGATCTATTAGGGTAATTCATCAGTATATACTCAGTTGACCAAATATAATGAAAAAAGATGAAAATTAATGTTTTTAAAGAATAACAGTTTCATAAAGTACAGTTTGAAAAGGAAATCGCTTAGTTTACATGCAAAAATTAAATTCAGTATTTTATAGCATCTGAATCTTATATAGTTTATGTTACTGCTGAGAATTAAGGGAATAAGAAAAACTATCATCCAAAACAACAGAGCTAGGCAAGTAAAAACTGATGTCCCATGCTCCTGACCACGGAGGAACTGGTAACACGTAATTTGTGTGTTATTATGTATTGATGAACAAGTCTCAGACCCAACAAAACCCTGCCTTTTGTTTTTTTGTGTGTGACTGTCTTCTGCCAACAAAGGACAAGTTATAGTAACCACTCACTCTATATACCTACAAGGAAAACATATGGCTCCTCAAGTTTCTGTGCATTTCTTATCCATTTGTTTGAGAAGCTGCTTCTTTCCTCGATTCCTTGCCCAGAAGTGGGGTGAAGTGAATGATCTTACTGTGTTTTGCAGTGGTAGGGCTGTTCCTGTGCCTTTCAAGGAGTGAGCTCCAGGGCCATGGGCTGTTCTTCGGGAAATTTTGTTTCCTGCACTCACAATATTTACTTGAAGATGACAAGTCCATCCTTCCAGCAGGATGTAAGTGATGTGGGAGTCACACAGTATGAAATGCACTTGGTAATTGAAGCCAGTCCTGCTTAGGGCTTTGAAAGGAAGCACGGAGCCTTGCATTCAACTGAGTTGTCAATGGGGCACCAGTAGAGAGAAAAAAGACAGACTCTCATGTTCTCTGTGGTCTGTGTCACTGGGTGGAGGGGGTGCTGTGATTTGAAACAGCCATAAATGTGATCTGAATGCTGCAGAATTCTGATTGCAGTTTCAGTCTCTGTCTGGCTTTTCTCTGCAGTCTTACATCAAGGCAAGACGGTGTGAAGCAGGAAAGAAATCCATGGAAAATAATGAATGCAGGAACAGGGTTCCAAATCTCAGCTGATAGCTCTTACACGTATCATGAGTTATCTTGTCACCTGTTTTCAGACTTCTTCACAGGCAGTCTACAAAAATCTACACAGAGAAAAGAGTAATTCTTCTTCTAGTGAACATTCTTTTCTAAAAACACATGATGCTGGTTTTGGTGCCACATGCACATGTGCTGTGTATCACCTATAAGATGTTTGTTGTTCCAGTTATTGCCTGGCTGAAAGCACTAGCTGCTCAGAGTAATTCAGCACTAATGTAAAATCTTAATTACAATCTTATGCTTCTGAGAAGACACTAAGTAGATGGAGGACAGGTTATACTTTTTCTTCACTCTGGCTGGTCTTAACTCCTCCACTGAGATGAACAGCCCTATGGACTTGCTCTCAGGGCTTGCCCTGCCAGTTCACTGAAGTCACTGTCCTCCATAAACATACCACAGACTTCTTTCAGAAAAACACACTGGTGTAAACATGTATCCAGTGGAACCGTCACTCACAGAAGGATTTTTACAGACTTGGAGCACTTGATGAATTCTAGGTATGCCCGTAAACCATTTAGTTGTTATAGGCAAGCCCGAAATGAAGAGCTGTCCCTGATCAGGTGCTGCCTGGGTAAAGACAAAAGTCAGCTAAATTAATGTTTGCTCTGTGACATCTCTGTTTAAAGTGTGCCATAACGCTGGAGTAGTGGTTCTGCCAGCTGAGGCAGATGGATTTGAAAATGTCAGGGTTTCCAACCTGCTTCCAGCCTCCAGTCCTTGTCTCACTTTACCCTTTACAGCATGTGTGAAATTCTCCACATCTACACTGTAGATCCAGGAGGCCACAAGACGGTCAGCAAATGTGAGGGATCCATATTTCCCAACCCTGGGCACTGACATGATCTAGTTCTTAGTGCTTATAACAAAAGCATTCAGACAAACCCATCTGAAGTGATAATAAAAATGTAATCTACATCTGCAGAACAATTGCGTGGAGTTTTCAGAAAGTGTGTTTCTTGCTATGATGAATAAAGTCTCAGAGAAACTTACAGAAAGGCAAGAAAAAAGCAAATACCCTTCCTTTTTCTGCATACACCTTTGTTGTAATAACTAATCTTGATCAAATGTGTATCTGACATTTTTCTTTGTTTTGTCTCCTATCTTTCATGTGAGATCAACTGTGACTTAGGTACATCTGCAGCTATTTCTTTCCTCCCAGATAGTATTTGTTTTGGTTAAATGGAAACTCCCACTCTGTCTGGTTTGCTGAAGCAGCTTCTCCCTTGTGATTGATAGCATTTGACTTTCATGTTTGCATACCTGTGGCTGGTGTCTCCTGTCTTGCATGACATCAAAGGGAAGCAGCATTGGCTGGCATTTGTGGCTCGTGTTCTCCATGCTTGGCTGGGCCAGGAGCTCTGCACTTGCTGGGTTTTCTTCCTGTCACCGTGTGTGCACCGAGCGACCTTGGCCACTGGCATCCTCCCACACGGGAAGGTTTCCTGGTGTGAGGGGCGTTCCTCTGCTTTCATCTTCTGATGTCCACGAGATAAGGCCAGGCACATGACAGTGTGCTATTTTCACAAAGCCTTTAATGATGTGCAACACTTTTCTTGGGGGTGAGCTGGTGTGGGGGTGAAGACCTCAGGTCTGTTCAAAGATTCAAGTTACATGACAATGACTGAGCTTGTCAAGGCTTGTACAAATCAGGCTGTGCTGTGATATAAAGTGAAATGAGTGTTACTTGTGCACTCAGATGTTGAGATTTCCAGGAAATGTTAGAATCATCTTTTTATTTACGTTTTGGTAATGCCTCAGGCACCAGCAATGACTTAAGCTTCGTCTCAGAGATGATGCAAACATGCAAGGAGTGTGTACTATGAAAAACCCTAGAGCACCACAAAAAGTGTATGAAAGAAAGGAAATACTGCTCCTATGCTGACAAGCTATTCTAGGAACATAAGATTGGAAACAACTCAGTCACTAAGCTGAGGGCACCACAGACATGGGCAGCAAGACGTTTTGGTGTGCACAGACAGCATCTGCTTCAGAGTGGAGTTCAGAGCATGAATTGTGTGCCGAAATGTCCTTAGGGTGAGACCCGAGATCCAGCAAAGACATTTAGGGTAATCTTGTCTAACATTTCAAGGAAATGTTTCTCTAGGGAAGAAAAATCTCTGCCTAATGCCCTGTCTGCTGAATGAAGGTCCTGCACCTGCATGAGGGCAAACCCAGATATCAAACAGGCTGGGTGGAGAATGGATTGAGATGAGCCCTGGACAGAAGGACTTGGGGGTATCGCTTGATGGGAAGCTCAACATGAGCTGGCAAGGAGCATTGGCAGTCCAGAAAGCCAATGTTCTAGGCTATATTCAAATCTGCATGGAGAACAGGTTGAGGTGATTCTTCCCCTCTACTCTGTTTTGTGAGACCCCACCTGGAGTACTGCATTCAGGTCTGGGACCACCAGCACAAGTAGGACATGGATCTGCTGGAGTGGGTCCAGAGAAGGGTCACAAAGATGACCAGAGGACTGGAGCGCCTGTCCTGTGAAGACAGGATGACAGAGTTGGGGTTGTTTGGAGAAGAGAGGGTTCAGAGAAGACCTTGTAGTGTAGCAGCCTTCCCGTCTGAAGGGGGCTTACAAGAGAGAGGGAGAGGGACTTTTTACAAGGCTTTGTAGTGGTAGGACAAGGGTTAATGGATTTAAACTGAAAGAGGGTAGATTTAGGTTAGAAATCGGAGAGAAATTCTTTCCTATAACAGGTAGTGAGGCACTGGAACAAGTTGCCCAGAGAAGCTGTGGACACCCTATCCCAGAAGTGTTCAAGATCTGTTTAAATGGAGCTCTGAGCAACCTGGTCTACCCATAACAAGGGGGGTGAAAAAAGATTATCTTTAAGGTCCCTTCCAACACAAACCATTATGCAATCCTAAGACGGTGGATGAATGATCAGGAACATCTCTCTCTATTCTAGGCTGACTACCTGTATGGCTGCTTGCACTCAAGAAGATGGTAGGGAAGGTAGGTGGTAAGCAAAAAAACGCCTCTAGCACCTTGCATCTCTGGTCTCTGCCTGCTCCTTAGCTTTAGGAGGTTTCACTCCCCAGTATGAGATACCTATGATACCAGTATGAGATTTTCTGTGTGAAAACGCTCTTCATATCTCCAAGGCAAGTCAGAACAAATTGGAATTAGAAAGGGACTATTTCTAGTCCCTACACTTGCAGATAGAGAAGAGACTTTCTGCTCTGTAGATTACATTAGATTTTTCCAACAGTGATATGGTGCAGAATAGACAAACAGTCTTGATGGAAAACTGTAGCTGAGACAGATAAACTGAAGACAGATAAACTTCAGGCTGTGAAGGCCAAATCTTTATAAATCATGCTTAACTATGGCATTGAAGCATGTAGTCAACTCAGTCAGGAGAGGAAATTTCAAATCTAGGCGCTTCCTGCTGGATTTTTGAAGCATCCCAGTTCCTGGCCATGACTACTGAGTGTCCCAGTGCAGAAGCCTAATGCCTTCCAGTAAGAGATGCTTCAAACAACTACCTGTAAAAGCGAGGTAGTTCTGCATAATTAGTACTACTTCTGGAGCTGAGAGGCTGCCAAATAGGTTCTACTATGCTGTTACAGCATCTTAACTCCCTCTGTTAAAAGTTTGCTTCTGTAATTAAATGACTAAAAAAGTTCCATTAGGAGAAACTTGAAGTTTTGTGAGAGGATACCAGCCAATTACTTTAAGTACAGAATCAGTTTTCATTGAAAAAAATATCAAAGTCTTGATCAAATTCATTATTACTTCTACATATGCTATTTGAGTGTAACATTTTAAAAGTTTTAAAAAGTTGTGCTTCCCTAGAAAAGATCTAAAATATATACGTGATATGCAGTTGATAATGCATTCACAACCAAAGGGACTTGTTAGTTTCTTATAATCTTGGAGTATAAAACTAGGAATCAGTGGTCTTTGGATTAATATATGGTCTTCCTGTTTTCTTCACTGCTAGAGTCTCATGATTTCAGTTGCACAGCATCAGGTTTTGGCTAGGAAATCAATGAGGTTTGCCTAGTTGTAAGTGGAAAGATTTTGGCCTAGATTTTGTGTTTTGTGTAATCTGAGATTTTTGGTTGAAACCTTCAGGATGCAAAAACTGTGTGGGAAAGAAAGCCTCTTTACTTTTGGTAATATCTTCACGTCTGGCCCAGATCACCACTGATAAAACATCTTTTTTGTCTTCTGATAGCTGTTGCAATTTATGAGAGAAATACAGATGGAATCTGCTGAATTCTAGCTGGAGAAAGCTCTCAAAGATGCACCTCACTGGTGATCCACCTCAAGGCTGACCACTGCAAAAAACAGAACTGCTCAATCTGCCAAGAGTGTGGGATTCTTCATGGTCACTCTCAGGAAAATGTTCATTTGTCCTCTTGGTGCCCTTACTGGACTTCTGAGATAAATATCTCTGGTTTCCAAGATTCTGTTCATAAACATAAACTTCACTTTACATTTTGTAAAAATAGAGAAAAAAAAATACCATATTCCAAGAAACCACAAAGAGAAACTGAGAGAGCATGTTACCAGAAGAAAAAACATAGCATCTCCACATGAATATTGGTCTTGGCATTGCAATGCAGTATCATTGATCTTGTTAAAATATCTAAAATTACTGCTCCATCAGTATTATTGCCTGCAGGGGAGGAAAGAGAGAGAAGAAGTTCATGGCATAGTGCAGAAAGACAAACTGTCAGAAAAATTTTAATGGATAAGGGTAGATTTTTTAAAATTCAGATTATCTGATCCATTTTATCCCTTTTAAGCCAGAAATGAAGTCCAAGAAAATTAGCTCACCTGTTTTCTCATGCAATGATAAAAAACCCAGGCATTTGCATATTGTGATTTATCCCATCAGTCCTAAACATGATTTACTATTGGGAAAAGCCTCTTTCTACCACTTGAGTCTAGGTGACTAATGCAGCCTGGATGGTCAGATTTCAATTAGGTTAAGTTTGACAAGATGAATCTTACCCTGGACAATTCTGGAGAGTTCACGTTTCTTCCTACCAGTGGCATTTAGCAATCAAACTAACTTGATGAAGTAGGTTCAGTTGTACAATAAGCAGTTCAGCACAGAGAAACACACAGTCATTCATTTCAGCATATACCTGATTTATAAGAAGAGGGATTATGACCAGCACAGTAATGATGGTGATATAGATTTCATGTTTCTGGTAACACATTAAATGTAAATTCCTACCAGACAAAAACACTTAGGAAGTAAACTTCAGTTTTAAATGTATATACAAATTAATGCCTTGAAAGTGTAGCAGATGATATTATCTCTTTATAGAATATTACTGAGACCATTACTGCTGTTTCCAGCTCTGTTGCCTTTCCTTCAGAAAGGATAAACAAGAGTAAGAAAAGAAGCTAGCAATGCTTACATTACTGAGTACCAAAAAGCATGCTGTGAGACTCAGAGGTTTTATTTTGAGCTGATCCAGAATATGATTAAAAGATTACTTCCTCACCTTCACTGAGAAACAAGGAGGAAAATTAAACAGTGGGTGAAGGCCAAATTGAAACTCCCTAACAGCAAAATATTTTTGCCATTTAATTTACCACTGTTTCTTTTGGGCTAGTTTATTTGAGATTTGGCAGATTTCCAATGGCTGGTTTTCCTTAAGAAAGGGCTGATAGTGTGACAGAGATGTTAGAAAAGACAAAGATCCCATCCTTTTACAAAAGTGAGGAGACTGTTTTCCAGTCTAGCATTCATATGCATTCATTTCTCCAGAAAAATAAGACTAGTATGAGACTGCTTCTAAACTTCTAAAGAGCTTTGGTAATTAAAGGCTTATTTCAGATCTGAACTGTCTAAATTTTTCTCACTTCTCTCTGCTGACCTCTCAAATCTCAGTGGAAATGTCCTCACTGTAGATTTTTTGTGTTTCTGAAATGTGTTGCTGTGCCACAGTATTGAGAAATCCTCTTGTCCAGCTGTGCAGAAAGCACAGATGCCAAAAAGCACTGCTCCCATCCCCTCTCTGCCCCATCATCTAGACTTCCGTCATGAAAAGTGTGCACATCTGGAGGGAGCGTCCTTTCCTGGGGGATTAGAGCATCTTGTTTTAACATCAAAAAACAAATAATTGTGTGCATGTATGTATATGTATGTATAGATAGATAGATAGATAGATAGATAGATAGATAGAAACATATATGTGTGTATGAACTTACATGTATCAGTAGCTCCTCACAGCAAAGAGAGGACAATAAACATTACTTTCTAACCTTGCATATTCTTCAATTGACTAAGGTAAAGACACTGTGAGACAGATATATTTTCATCATTGTAATCTATCCACAATGTCTTGGAGTAAATATTTAAAAGCAGAGAAAGGGGCAGGGATTACTTCTATTCTTAGGGCCCTTTCTCAGCCAACTTTTCTGAGATCCTTTTCAACAAGATATATCTATCTTTGTAAAACTATGCCAGCAGTGGCCACTTTAACTCATTTATCTAGCATATAATCATATTTTGTACAGTATTTCTTAATAAAGAAACTTTTATATAAATAATGCTAAATAAAACACAAAGCAGCACATATCTTTGAACTCAGTAAAGGGGTAATAAGGAAAAGACATTTAAAGAGTCCTAATTCACTTGCAAGAGAGGAGGAAAAAGAACGAAGGGCAAAAGAAAAAGAGGGGATTGCTGTAAATTTTAATTTTTTTAGGGGTCAAATTTAATTCCCATGCATATCAGCCATTTTTATGGCTTTGAGATATGGACCACAGATAAAATTTCCACAAAGATTGTACTGTGTGTTTCTTCCCTCATGGTAACAAGTTCATTTCCGATTTATATCCTAAATTAACATCACCAACAAAAATAGCCCAGCGTAACATCTGCAAAGGTCAGGGACAGAAATGCCCTCTATTGGGAAGGCTTGCGAGGTTGCCTGCACGTGGTTTACATCCTGAGCAGGCACAAGGGCAGTGAACATGTAGCTCAGCTTCCCATGTGCTTCATCAGCTATTGTTCTAAACACAATTAGCTGATAAAATGATTTCTCCAGTAAAACAAGTAGAATATATTGAGTGACAGGAGAGATGCAAAAAGTGAAAAAATATATTTTCTTACTTTTTCTCCTGCTAATAACAATTTCAGAAGCAAGATGCTTTCTAAATTTTTTTTTTTTATCTGACTAAAGGAAAGTGGCAGCTTTTTTTTTTTTTTTTCCCTCTCCAAAACAACGCTTATGCTTTCTAGAGGTCTGTTCCTTTATTATCAGCCAAGGACAGATAAGGCAAACATGTAACTTCCACAATGCTACCGGACTAAATGTTTATCTGAAGGACAATGCAGAGTTTCTTCTACTGCTCTGAGTATCCATGCTCAATTAAAATCCTAAGCACTTACAAATGAGGAAATTAATTTGCTCTACGATTATTTGCTGCGTCAGGACAATAGCAACAACGTGATTCGTGTAGTTATATGTTGACATAACCATTGGACACTAACTTCTCAGCCAAATCCTACAACTGTGAAGAACTAATAGGAATTCTTTACAGCTTAAGAATTGTCACTGACAAAAATGTAATCTTGGGTTTCTAAAACATCCTTCTGCTAAAAATACCTGAGAGCGTACAGGTATTCTCTGTCAGGAAAGCACAAAATGAGGAGGGTAAAATTTCTTTGACTTTAATAAGAAGCTATCAGAACCTATGCTGTCAGAAATTTGTTTGCAAGGTTTCAGAAAGCTTGAGAACTTAAGCATAGTTACTGTTATGATTTTTACTGCTTCCTGTTTAAGGGCAAGACAAGAAGTGGAAATTGCTCAAAAATAGCTTCTTGGAAGTTGCTTCCATACCAGACTGAATGTGTTTTTGCAATATTTCCAGTCTCGTTTTCTGTATCAACAAGTTCTCATAAATAGTACTTGAACAGCATGTTGCTGATTAGAACCACACCAAACTTGTAAACCTTGGATCCACTTGCAAATGCGATTTTAGTGTTTGAACCTCAAAGTGTAACTGACAAGTTAAAAGCGACAGATGAGTACAAGTCCTTGGAGGTATCAGGGTCAAGATAAAGTTTTTTCAGCACAAAGAATGGTTGCTCACTTAGCTCTAGCCTGAAACATACATGGTTTTTTGTATTTTCTGAGTGTTTGACTGATTGCTAAAAATACCTTCTCCTGAATAATAGTATTTTATTTCCAGAGAATGATGATTTAAAATATTTGCTTTTCAATTATAAAACTGTGTAATATCACCCTAATTAATAGATGCATAAAAGTGAGTAATGAGATTTATATAAATCACCAGCAATATCTAGCAAGATAATATAGGGGAAGACATATGCAGAGATGTAGGAAACCAATTGTCCTTTATGGCCTTTTTATGTTCACAATTATCAGAGAGGCAGTATGGCTCATGCAATCCATCTACACCTCACTGCACCACAGAATCAAATAGGACTGACTCAGAGACCCAGTATTATTAATAGTATTATTTTCTTCATAGGCATAAAATTCCAACTGTTTATTTTTTAAGCATTTTCCTCTGTGCATCTCTTCAGGACACTGAGGCAAACTCAGTTCAAAGCAAATGGTAAAACAGGGAGAAATAGAGAGAAGCACAACACCAGCATGGTTCTGGTGACTGCTGTGTAAATGCTGTGACAACTAATGTCACTCACACACTAGTCCTGTCCTGGAGCTCACTGTCTGTGAAGATGCACAATATTTTAATGGACCTGATCAAAACCACTGTTATCACATTATTCTCTGTCCTCAAATGCTCTTCTTTCCTTCTCTTTGTTCTTATTTGTTTTCCTGCCTTCTCCACTAGAGCAAGATATTTGGGGTTTGAGTTCCATGGCTGACGCTTCATGGTATTTGTGGTAAAAACCAAGTCTAGCATCTGTCTTAATATTCAATCAGCTTGTTTTTTTTTTTCTTCAGAGAGCCCGAGGTGAGGAGGGGGAGAACCCCAACAAAACATAAATGTCTGAAGTGAAATCTTTTGGCAGGCTGACTTTATTCAGCATTTGTTTGCTCAGTTCTGATGCTCAACCAGGCATAGTAATCACTAGGGTGACTTTGGAGGATTAAAGTCTTTAGGCCTAGTGGATTAGAATGTTCAAACCTACATCTTTCAGCTGTCAGAGAGAAGAGGGGTTGCTTCAGGAGTAGAAATTTTTTGTAAGTGCTTGCATGCAGAGAGCCCAATTTGTCAAAGTGTTGAGCAGCTCCCAAGAATTAACAAATTTATCTTCCAGGCTGCCTGGAGAAGTGGAGAAGGATTATCTCCAGTTTATGGTTGTGGAAGCAAAGCACAGGAGGATTAAATTACTTGTTTCAGGTCACATACAGGGCACTCAGGCTGCAGGGGTGCTTGATGATTTGGAGCAGAAACAAAAGAAAGTAGTCCTTTGAGTCTCTTCACTAAGAAAATGGCCCCATGAGCTTCTTCACTTCCCCACCTTTAATAAGGTGCGGAAAACATCTTCCTTCTGCTGTTGTCTACTGAAAGTTTTGGGAAGGTTTGGGTGGACTGCAGACCCCCTGATCTCTTCATCAAGGACTTTCAGTAATGGTGCTGATATTAGCCATTAAAAACAGCAGAGCAAGGCATTGGCTCGATGCCCTGGATGTAAAGGAGTACATCTTGGCTGAAAGAGGTGAACTGGGCAATTCACCAAAAGGTTTTGATTACTGCCGCAGCCCACAGGTTTTCTTCAGTTAGACCTGCTACGGGAAGGAATGTTAAGTAATTGTTATAGACCAAAGCCTCTGGGAAAACTAAATTGGAGGAGTTAATCTCAGGAATTCTACGTGTCATACGTCAATCACAGCAATTGTTTTTAGTGCTGTGTTTAAGGGAGGTGTGTTGAAAATATCTTTTGTTCTTCCAACTGTTCTTTTTATAGTTGTCAGTTAAAATTATATTCTTCCCACTTTTGAAATAGTTGACAAGAACTGGTGATCATTCTGAAAATTCTGGAGATCAGGCATCTTTTTTCCATGCTGCTGTTGTCTTGCTCTTTCTGGAGGTTGTTGAGATTACTTCAAAATATTTGGAAGATTTGGAATCTTATTCTAGAAAAGAAGCATGGGAGATGTACCAAATATATGTGCTGTAGATAGTTGCAAATATGTTCTCTCAAATCTAAAATACGCAAGGGTTTTCAGGGCATCCTTTAAAAAGATGTATTTAAAATGAGATAAATGAGATACTACATATTATGAAAATAAAATAGAAAAGAAAAAGGAAGGAAATCCTGAGTTTGGATATTTACAACCTTTTGTCACCAGAGACTCCTGTGCCGACAGACACATACAGCCGTGTTGACATTGTAAAACTTCCTCTCCCGTCTTTCTGTGACACTGCCAAAAAGGAAACAAAATCATCTGGATTATCTGGAAGTCAAGGGCCTTAGCATTTCTCTCTGTATTATTGAGTTAAAGCTTAAAAACACACTGGTAACGCTCTGCTAATGCTGCCCTTTTCCAAGGATGCCCTGGTACCATTAGTAGAAGTCACAAATGTTTCATTTCAGTTCCTACAAGTGATGCAAACATAGATAGAGCACTCATCATCATTTGAATTTGAGAAAGGATTTCTACATCTGTCTCCCCACTTCTTCACTTCCTTTCTTTTCTTCTAACTTCACCTAGCCTCACAGGCATGAAGTCATGCATCTGGATGTGCAGTTTTCTCCTAAAACAACCTCAGACCTGTTTTTTCCCTGACTATCACAATAGTAGAGTGAAACAAAAAGCCATGATCATCCCCTGTAGTGTGATGGTTGTCTTAACCTTTAGAAACATCACTAGCCTGTGTAAGAGGTGCATAAAGCAACTTGTGTCACATCAGGTAAGATACACCCAGAGAAAGTATAACCTTTGGAAGGTAATATATTGGCCTTGTCTTCTAATATGTTACTTACAGGAAAAGTGAAAACCACACGTTCTGACTCATCCACGCCTGTCTGGGTCAGAAAACTCTTACGGTTGCTGAGATTACTTTTGAGGCTTCCTTTAAAAAATCAGAGCTTTACTGTATGTACTGCAATGTAGCAGGGCTGAATAATTTTTCCTTCACATGTGCAGGTAAGAGGTACTTAAACATGTGGAAAGAGGTGAGCAATGGAAAAATGTCTTGTAACTATGTGTCCTGCAGGGGTTAAAGATGTTCCCAGTAATATAGCACTGGGTTTCTTCTAAGGATTTATCTTTGCTATGGGCAACCTACCTCTCTGCCTTTTACATGGAGCTGATTTTGGAAGGTGTTTGTAAAGTTTTATACAGTTGCTAGAGAGACAATGGAGTCATGGAGCTCTCTACTAACCCAGGCTCCCTACTTTTGGCCTCACAGATGCCCTCAAAGTCAAAATTCACTGCCTGCATGCAGACAGTTTCCCTACACAGGCAGACTGCATCCTACCCCGTGGAGAACATGGCACTTGTTGCATTTAAGCGCAGCATGGCTCTCATTGCATTTAAACACACACTGACTGCACTGACAGTCTTTAGTCTGTCTGCAAAGAAGTCATGCAGTGGGACTGAAGGAAGGCAACACAGCCCCTCTCTCCACCCTCCCAGATTTTGCCCAGATGTAGCCACAATTTCATCCCACAAATTGCTGATGTCTTTGGTCAGTGCCAGTGGACAGGGTGTGTCTCTCAAACAGTGCTTAACAGCAAGTGCATCAGAGTTTCATTTTTTGTCTCCATATAAGTCTACAAGCATGGAAGAAAAAATAGGAAGAAAACAAGCTTCCTCTTCTGCCATGATATTCATTCATCCCAAAGGTGACACCAGGAGGGTATTCTAGTATATATTATATATTATTTGGTGGTACAGAAATAATTTTTCAAATAGAAAAGGAGTCCACATAGTCATTTATTCACATCTGGATATAACTTTTGGGTCTGACTGAAAATCGCCTCAGCTTCCTTATGGACTTAGGAATGATTCCAATGCATATGTAAAGGGATGCCACTCCACTTTGCTGTTGTTTCTTTTTCAAAAGGCTTTGCAACATCAAGCATCTTTTTCCATTAAAAGGGTGAAATCAATTTACCTCTAAATGTGCCCCCTTGGCTATACTGTGCTTTTGCCAATAATAAGATTATGTGAGCATGTCTGGAGCTTTCTGGACAAACTGAAATAAGTTTGTAAGAAACATAAGTGGCTGAAAACAGTTGATTTCTCTTTGTTGTTTCAAAGAGGCCTGTTGCTCTAAATAATAATATGTATGTATTATGCATAAAAAAGTGTCCTCCCTCTCTCCAGGTTTTAGACATCCAATTTTTCATTGGAAATCGCACATGCGATGATGTGGCCTCAACCTACTCCACCTGCAGAGTAAATGCAACTGTCAAATGAATTAAATACGTTTCCAGGGTGGGTCCACAGTGAGCTGCACCATGTATCACTCAAGCATAAATTTTAATTCATGAGCTTTTATCAGACTCTGGCTATGAGGCAGTGCCATGTTGACAAATCTTTCTCTCAATGCATGGAAATTATATCAGTATACATATATGAGAAATTTTTTACTTATATTAGGAAGCAAAAATATTTTAGTACTCACTGAAGGATTGTTTGGAAATGTTTATTTATATTACTATATTTTTTATTATATCCTCTTGTATCATTCAAAGTATCTCCAGAAAGACTAAGACCCATATCTGGGGAAGAAAAAAAATAAACAGGTAAATCTTTGGGCAGTGATTTCACGGACTAGAGAAGTGGAGGGCTGATGATTAAGGTATACATGCTTATTTTCTTCCCTTTTTGTTTTGTTTTTCTATTGATCTTGCTTGTCCCACTACTGTAATTCATCCTTCAGCAAAAGAGAACAGTGCGTGGCAATGTAACAATGTAGTTACAGTAAGAAGGATGAGAACAATTCCTTTTAAAAGGCACCTAATAGTAAATATAAACACAAAATCTAAAGAGCTCAGACCATCTAGAGACCTTTTAAGTAGTTTAATAGCCTCCCCCAGAGAAAGGTTTCAGATTGGATCTCAGACCCAAGCTTTTCAGGTAGGATAGGAATCTGCAGATGAAGTTTCCGCCTGGGCATGCTTCTAGGATGATGAATTATTGAATTAATTTCATCACTTCTGTCTCTCCTCATTTTTCACCAGCTACAGATATCCATGCATCATAAGGAATCCCAGTGTAAACAGAATTGATTAGCATAATTTGTTGTGCTATGTAATTAAACAAACACTGTAATTGTCTGGAATTAATGAAAGTAAGAGGAAATGGAGCCTAGTAGATAGAGTCATAGGTTTTCACTGCTGCTGAGATAAAATGTTAAAGAATATTAAATAGCCACAAAAGAGTGAAGACAAAAATTTGAGAAATGGATTCTGCTTCTGTCAATTTATCTGAGATTTCATATATTGGGTAGAGAATAGGGGAAAAGAAACTCATTAGGGTAACATTCACCTGAGCACTGCAGTGCAGTACGTGTTAACAGATCATATATATATGCATATACATACTATATGACATTTTATTCTGGTCTATGTTAGATCTAGCTATTACTAATTGTGACTAGGAACCAAAATACAGAGCCACAAAAACCACATATTAACAAATGCACAGATACTTACAGATTTTTTTTACAGAGTTTACTATATGGCAAGGAAATATTGTTCTCCTCATGTTTATAGGCTGGTGCTTGAGGCTAGAGTTCGATATAGAGTGGAGAAAGAAGGCGAGGAGAGAGGGAAGAGGAGATAGGGTTGGACAGAGAAGTAGAACAGCTTGGTGCCCTGTGCCCTGGAGTGCTTTCTGCATCAGGTGGTGCCAATAGGGGCACATAGTCTCAGCAGTGACACATCTGTGTGGTTAGTAAGGAATTAAACAAACAGCCTTCTCATATTCATATAGACTTTGGCTGTTCTGGTAATTTTACTCTGAAGCTTTGAGGTACCTGAATAGCAAAAGCAGTATTCCTTATAAATTTACTTGCTTCCTCACTTGCCTTATACTTTTCTCCATTTCCCTCCCTAATCTCTATATCTCTGCCTGGATTTCCTCGTACTGCCTTTCAATGCCTACAGCCATAACACTGAAATTCTAGAACTATGATTTTGTGCTATGGAGCACCTGGGCTGCTTCCCTATTAAGGTTTGTAGGAAAGAGGTGTGCTTGTTATTTAGACCTGGTTTTCATGAAGACAGTTGTTCTTTTATCCATGGCAGAACTTATGTTAGAAACTACACAAGATGGGGGTCAAGGTAAAAAAATAAAGAAAAACAAGAATGGGAGCAAACTTTTTACACTTTCTGTGTAAAAAGAAAATCCAAGCATGATCAGCCAGGCATATGAGTAAAACAAAAATAGGGAGATAAAGACATGCAGAAACCCAAAAGAAGAAAGACTACAGAATATATAAGGAGAACAGGAATAAAGAGTATAAACCATTGAGAAGGAGATCTAGTATTTAAAAAGGAGATCAGCATTGAGGAAAGACTAGGAATAAAGAAAAAAGGAGTTTTATAGGTGGAAGTTCGAAATGAGAGAAAAAAAACAACTGGAAAGATTTTATGTATTTGTGACAAAGGAGAAAAGGAAGACAGAATTGTTCCGATATCTGACTAAATGATTTGGAACACAGGAACAATTGAAATAATGAGTTGAACACAAACAATTTGTAAAGAAAATATCACATCTGATGTCTAAAAAACATTTTGATAGGCTTTTTGCTTTTTCTCACACACATCGTCACTTACTAATTCAAGACAGAAAGCTTGGAAATACAGTGAAAAAGGATTCTCACAATATTTTCCAGGCAGCTACCAGGAAGGAATGGAAGGCCTCTGTGAAGGGTTGTATTTACAGAAATTCAGATGAAAAAGATGAAGATATATAGAAAGCAGCTTTGAAATTCCACTTTCTGAGCCTAATTTGCCAACTTTTGGAGGATCAAAAAACATACATGAGAATAACAATACAGAAGAAAGAGGATTCATGGAGATAAAACTGCACAGTTGCTGAATAGAGAATAATAGAATATGGAAGAGAAGAGAGTAATGTAATATAATATAAAGAGTGATAAAATATAATTACTCCAGTTTGATTTGTTATGCTGCCTCAACACAGTGTGTATATATTCCAACCCCTGCATTATGGTCTTTTGCTTTCACTTGCTGTTGATTTTCTGAAGCAAGTATAAAGTAAGAAATAACTGCATTCAACGATATAAAGGTGGCCATAAGAGAAGTTATCTGAAATGACACTATTTGGTCACCAAACCATCTAAAGCAACAGAAGACATGATCTGAATGCTGAACTGAACTTCTTTCAGAGGATCACAAATAGAAAAGGAAGAAATTAGGAAACTAAAACTGGATGACCTGTGTAGTAGGGGGAAAAATGTAGGAAAAATATATGATGTGTGTTTGAGAATATCCAGAATATTCTCTGTTAAACTGCTGTCAAATTTTAAATTCAGAAAGAGAAGGAATTTCCTTGGATGAATACTTAAAAATAGAGCTACATATCACAGACTTAATATCTGTCAGGCTTCTGAGTAAGAGCTATGACAGTGCCTTCCTTCCAAAGATAACCTGAGCCAAAGAAATGTAACTTTTTCTTTAGAAGCCAAGGAGAAAGTTAATGAGTCTTTCATAGCCTTGCAAACATAAATCCTAAGATATCAGGATCAAATGATATGACTCCTAATTGAGCAAATCTCCCATGTATCTGCCTTGTGATCAATCATGAACCCAACACATGAGCAATCACCACTTAATGATACGAAATCTGTTTCTGGACAACTTTGAACTCTGTAGGGGAATGGTACGGATACATCAACATTCCTCCCAAAAAGATGTTTTGGACAAACTCCAGCTTGGCAGGTTTTACTCAACACTTGCTATCTGATGAATACAATTAACAGACAGCAACCACTCTTTACAAAAGAACATTAACGGTCAATGAGCAAGGATAGCCTGGATGGATAAAGAAAAATTTATCCACATGAATAATGTTAGTTATAAAACCACACAGAATAGGCATTCTGTGTAAATAGTCAACTAAAAACCAGGCTGCAATGAGTCCTTTCTTCTGTTCCAGTTGCCTATTGAGAGGAGCAGTGCCCCTGAAATCCTTTGCTAAAATAATTTGATCTAGTTAACTCATATTGCCTATTAATATTTCTAGTCTGTATAATAGTATATTTATACATTTTATTCAGATGTATAGCTTTGTGGAGCCATTGCTCTGTGATTTGCAGTAAACTATTCTGTATCAGGATAGGTTGAGACATATGAATGAACATGCAGAAATGACAGAATCACACTCTAAAAATAAGGATGACATTTTCATATTTAAAATTCTGGGTTTTTTTCTCTTCATGAGTGACTACATAGCTACGGGATTACTCGCAGTGTGCCTGATACTCAATTGTAAGTGGTTCTGGAACCTGTTAGTCATCTGCATGATGCATTTCCTGAAAAAGATGGTGTCCCCTGGCAAGGACTACACACTGACAGAAGTGGGTGAAACACTGAAGGGAAAAGCTCTTTGCTGCTTCCAATAACACTTGATAAAGTGCTTGATAAAATGAAATGCATATAATGATCTATCCATCCCAACACAATATCCATCCACGATTAAACTTCTTGTGAGAAGTTATGCTTCTGATCAACATCCTGTACTCTCAGTAGTGAGTAGTTTCCTTTTGGCTTTTTACCAAAAATAATAACCAATCTACAAACTGAATGAAAGCTATTCTAAGTCAACTGCACCAAACTGAAAATGGTTATTAATCTCATTTCTCACACAGATTTCAGGAACTTCGCATCCCCTCTTTGAACTCTCAGAAAGGCAGAAGCATTTTCCAGTAAATGTTTCCCATAATTGTTCAGAATATGGTACATTGAAATTCCAGACACCTTTACTCGCTGAAGTCAACAATGTTTCATTTGTGTTGCAGGTCTCACTGGAAATTAAAGAGAAGATCCTGGTTACTATGCTCAGAGGTCAGCAGAGTGAGATGCTATATGAGACCCATGACACACACTCTCCAGTGTCAGGAGTCTGGTTTATAGAAGGTGAGATGCGGCATCATTTTAGAAGTGGCACCAATTTTCAAGATACAAGAACACAGGACCACTTTATCTCCTGTGAGTCCCTTTTCCCCCTTTTGTCAAGGAAACTCATTCTGAGTTCTGCTAAAGCAGTCGAGTTATGGTTCATTTCTTGACATCTAGAGTAAGAAAATTCACTGGTGCTGTATATGCTGAGAACACTTTAATTTGGATGATTCTAAATGCTTACTGAATACAGAGATCCAAATCATCCAAGCTGATCTTATATCAGATGGCCTTTGATCACTTCCAATGATGGTTTCAAAAGGGTAGGCATAAGACCCACAGTAAGCAGCAGAGTCCTCCACAGATGGCAGGCCATAGATACACATCAAGATGCATACCTCTGCTATAATTTAGAGCATAACTTTTCTGACTGGAAATCAACAACTTTATTTTACTGGTTAGCGTGCAGCATGGGCCAGTCTCAAAGTCCAGTTTTCACATAGGGAGAACAGTCTAGGCAATCTCTATCATTTGAAGAAGAAAGGAGAAACAGAGGCTCCACTGGAAAGAAATCCACGGTTCTTACTCATCCTTCTTTTCCTCCCCCTTCTTTTACCAACAAGGATATTATCAGTGTCTGGCATGATCAAGATACTTACACAGAAAAGCAATGCCTCCTGCTCTGCCCAACATCACCTTATGTTTGGTTGATCAGGGCAAGGCAGAGTAATGTCTGTGAACCTGCCTGCTTCCATTCTGCAGCTCTTTCTGTTCTGCAAATGCACTTCCCTACCAATTTTTGTTCTGTTTAAGCCAATAGGGAATGGTGATTGTTATTTGAAGCTGAGGATCTGAGCTACTATCAAAGAAGACCTCCAAGACTCTTCCAAGTTCTGACCCCAGAGCCTTTCTTTCTTATCTGCAACTGGCACGATTTATGGCTCTAGTAAGGGCTATACAAAATCCATCCAACACCTATCCTATGTTCATCAGTGCAGTCTTACCTCCAGCAATTTTATAATTTACTGAAACATAAATATTTGAAAACAATGTTAAAGTGATTTACCTGGGGATTTATTTGTAAGTTTTTCCTTTAAACTAGCTTCCTCTCACCATTTACCATATTTCATGGTGGTCTCCAGCATAGATTTTCTCACATTTAAAACAGCAAAACATGCATTTCTAGTTCATATCAGTTGCAATCTCTTGGGATTATGTTGTCAGAAGACAACAGAAGAACTGTCCCATGTTCTTACTGCTCATAGACAAAGTATCACAGATACCTGAAGGGACCTTTACTTTGAGATGACTAAGTTAATGTCACTCAGTTATAGACTGGACCTGACTTAGGGGAGCATAAACATTTTGGGGAAGACATGGAAATCCTTAAATACATTTAAATAAATAAGAAGCTTCCTAAATACATTTAAATAAATAAGAAGCTTCCTGAAAATGAATACCATTGGCTCTGATTTCTGTATGTTTCATTGTAAAGGAAAAAAATATTATTCCAATAAATCCTACAGCAGGATTTCAGCCTTGTCAAAACTGAAAAATGAACAGACTTTTGACAAACAGACATTTTTAGTAGAAAAAATATTCTGTAAACCATGCAAACAATTGTACATGTAATCTTGTAAAATGCTTTTTAAGCCCTAGCCCTCTCCCATATCAAGCAGTATTTTTTTATCATCATGGCAGAGCTGGTAGAGTTGCACTTCATGCACAAAGTAAAAAGCCTTTTGAAAACGGACTAAAGTGCATGAACCCTACTTTTCTGATCTCAAGATGAAAGGCAGCCCCTCATTTCTTAGGTAGTGTTATTTCTATTGCTGGCATTCCATCAACCACAGGAATGTGTGGCACACAAAGCAAATAAGTTACAAGCATATCTAAACACCACCTTCTGCCTCCCCTCATTGTTATGAGAATGGATTGTATTATACTCTGCTGCCCTTTGATGAGACAGATTT
Organism: Irena cyanogastra; assembly: GCA_013397155.1. Lineage (NCBI taxonomy): Eukaryota > Metazoa > Chordata > Aves > Passeriformes > Irenidae > Irena > Irena cyanogastra. The sequence continues at coordinate 459,344 of VWZV01003214.1, read as the reverse complement.
TGCTCTTCATGCCAAAAAACTTGTTTTGAACAGAAAAATAGAAATAAAAGCACTTTTAAAAATAAAAGCAAGATTCTACATGTTGGTGTTGGAAGTTACAGCAAAACAGAAAGCTCTCGTATAACAAGTTAGCATTAGATCCATAGAGGTGAAGAAGAGGGGATGAACTGCAGGGAGTTGGGGCTTGACCCATCCTGTGAAGCCATACCAACAGCACCAGGATGAACCTCTGCAGGGACAGCCCAGGCCTGATACTTCGTCTTTCATCAAACTCTCAGCCACTTCTAACAAAGCTGTTATTTTGGGACACTTTGCCTTAAGACATAGCTTGCATTCTGATCTCCTCTAGAACAAGTGTATAAGGGAAATGATAGAAGTAATTTCATGTCCGTGTGCAGATTATTCTGTATCCAACCAGATGATATGTTTAACTTGCAGCACTCCTCTGGCTTGTGTTACACAATCTCTATTTGAGTCAACTTGAACATTTGGCTTGAGACAAGCACCCCACATAGAAATATCGCTTTCTTACACTCCTACTGGGCAGAAAGAGAAATAGAAATATGACCAGACCCTTTTGAATATTTACTTTAAAGGGAGGAATGAAAATCCTCAATCATCCAAGCACAGTGTGCACTTTAGGCAATAACATCCTCTTTCCAGGAACGCTTGGTACAATATGAAGAATTTTCCTTTCACTTTCAATGAGAGATACTTTATTTAGCAGATGTTATCTGGTGACTAAGAAGGTTAGCATAAGAGTAGATGTGAAGATGAAAAAGATTTACAAAAACTTGAGCTCATGAGCAGAGCAGTGTTAGCTACTATAACTGTTTCATAAGTTATGCAATGTTAGAAAGTGTAATAGTATAAAGAAAATACTGTATCTAGAACCACCTTTGTTTATAGGGTCTACTATTCTATTGAGAGATATAAGGCAGCAAAATAATATATTCTGAACAATACTCCAGCTAAAATAAAGACTAATTCTGATTTTCACCCACTGAGACTCTGAGTTGCTAGGATCTCACAGACATCTGTGAAAGACAAATCAGCCCGACAGTAGCACAAGAACATCTTGCAGCATATCTGACATCTGCTGAGCTTTCCTTAGCAGTCAGGTACCTAATGTAAAGATTGCTGAGATGCATGGTGACAACAGAACAGAATGTTCCATGTGACAGAAAGTCTTCTTCTCTTGTGGTCAGTAAACCCAAATAGAAACAAGGAAGGTGAATCTGTTTCAACAGCTGAAGCTTATAATAGTAATTAATTGTAGCAGAAATTCTTCCTCAATGAAGTTCTGAAGGACCAAACATATTTGGAAATCTCCAACAATAATACTTCTCAAATAAAATATTTATCTACTCTAATGCATTGGATGATACTGTTATTTAACTCTGTGCCATTAATATGACACTTTGCCACCTTTTGCCAGGATGGTTAAAGAGAGTGGAAGAGGTAAAAGTGTAAGGAAGAAAGTAATACCTCTTCCATGCAATCAGAAATTAAGAATTACTTTGGGAGTTGCCTTCTAATAGCTTCATTTCCAGTTCCAATTGTTTGGGGAGAGGTATGTACTACCAAATTAACTTCTGCACTAAGCATATGACTGAATGTGGCGTACATGCATTCAACAGCTGAGTTCACATGCTTCTGGGAGAAGATGAGACAACATTTCACTAGCCCACTCTCCTCAATGTATGCTACTAATGGCAACAGAAGAGCTCCCTGTCAGCTCTAAAACTTGGTTTTAATGATGTCCATATCATGGCCCTCATACTTGGTCCTGCCCTACTGAAAAAAGGAAGGGGAATTTTCTTTTTGGCATAGAAGGTTCTCTTCAGGCTGGAAGAAAGGCTTGGATTGAGACAAAGCCAAAAAAAAAAGTCTTGTCCAGCCAATTAGGTTTGTCTTCAAGTTCAAAAAGCCTGATGGTTATCAGGTTATGCAAGTCACTATTGTTAAACAAGTTAGTGGCTTACCTTTTACTGCTTATCCAAGCAGACAAAAAAAGTGATTCCCTACAGAGAAGTCCAAACTTGTGACACAGCCAGCTTCATTTCACAGACTTGGTTATTTCAAGTGAATTTTAAGAAACACTTGTGAAACTTTTTTCCACCTTCTGTTATGTTTCTTAAAGGCAGGTTTAAGAATAGATTTCCACTGTAGAGCACATTGAAACTTTGAGGGTGCATGTTAGTTATTATGTTCACAGATGCCTGATTTGCTTAAGCATCTGGCAAATGCCAAAGATTTCTTTACAGAACACTTTTTTTTGCATCCTGTTCTTAATTGACTCATCTGCTCATGGAATTCAGTTTTTTGAATGCACAGATCAAACCATGGGATTCAACAGACTTGAACAAAGAAGCAATTTTACTTGTTTCATGAAAATTCTCAAGAGTTAACAAAATTTTCACATTCTGTCTCAGGACAACCACAAAATTTAATGTCTCTCTGATTTCTCCCAATCACTCATTACTGGAGGGAGTGAAAAAATGCTATTAGCAAGTCAGAGTTGCTTGGTCAGTAACTCACTATCCAGCAGATATTTACTTAACCAAAGTGCAAAAGCCAGAGCAACAGGTGCTAGTCCTTATAAGGATGTGAAAGACCCTGTTCCAGTCTGAAAAGCAGAACAGCCACAGCAGGGAAATAATGAGAGAGCCCACTTCTCACAGCTACCCAGTAACATTCAATATGTGTGTGACTGAGAGTCAAATCCCCACTCCAAATCCACCACAAAAAAACCTTGACTGCTGTTTGCTGTATCTTGGTGAACATCTTAACAGCTGTGTATTAGATCTTCTGTGCTTTATATCCTACAGAAATATACATACATCTTGACAAGATATTTTGCCAAAGAAATTCTGGCTATCTCCAGTTCAATTGACAAAAGGCCACCTACTCAGATACTCCAGTATTGTGAGTTCTTCTCAGTCCCATTTTCCTGAACTTCTCTGACTGCAGGGTCCTCCATTTCATTGTCTTTCCGCTATTACCTAATTCTGCAGGCTTCATTCATTATCTTCTCTTTTACTCTACAAGAAACAGAGAACAATAGTTGCTTCATAATTAACTGATTCCTCACCCATGCCTCCCAGGATATTTCTAATGCTGTTTTTTCTAAAACAAAGCAGCTAAATAAAAAACAAAATGCAACATTTAAATGTCCACTCTTTCTTTCAGAGGTCTTGACTAATTAATTATTTGCAGATTCCAAGTGTAACAGGATCCTCAGTCTCTTGTACCTAAACTTTCTCAAAAGTTCAAACCCTCCTAATGATACTGACCAGTTTCTAGGAACTCATTAAAGGATTTTCAACAGATTTGAGATTTTCTCTGTGCTAAATCCTATCATGTGGTCCTGAGATTGTTTTCACTACCAGATTATGGCATGAGAGGGATCATATGACTTAGAGCTCACATTCTCAACACTAGCCTAATTCTTCAAAGAAGACCTCCAAGAAAAATCTCTCCCGTCTCCTTGACTAGAGATTTTACTTTACAGAGTATTGTACTTTCCATGGGATATTTCTGGAAACTGTTGATTTTAGTTTAGCCCAATGCTGTATTTGTTTAAGGTTCAGTTCTTCATGATATATACATACCTTTAATGAAAATATAATTCAAGAACTTAATAACATGAGAGCAAGGAATGAAAGACAGCAGAGTTCACGTTACTGTCTTTGCACGTTTAGTAGATGTGCCAGATCTCTGATTCCTCAGGAAGCCCTGCGTATCTTCCAGCTCTTTAGACTTTATTCCCTTAGACAATTGCCCAAACTCAATAGCACAAAAGTTAGTTAAAAAAAGCACGCTGTGTTCTGCCGACTTCACTTTCTCTCCTGCATGTTCTTAGGCTCCTCCTGCAAGTGTCCAAATACACAACTGGCGAGAGCCATTTTTCTGCCCTCTGCAAATCAATTGCTGCTCTCTTGAAGCACAGAGCTTAATTTTTTCTCACATCTATTTAACAGAAATACCTTTCAGTGAAACAATATCCTCTTAAACCACCCCAAAAACAAACTGTGACCACTATCCAACTTTTCCTGATGAGGTGAATCAAAGTTCTTTGCCTAAAACCACAAGTTTTCACATCTTCAAAGATCTTACAGTGAGAAACCATTCACAAAGCAACACCTCTGAGAAGTTAGAAGCCAATTCTTTGTTTATGTAGCCAGCAGGATAAATTCCAATCCCCATACACCACACATATACAAACTTACATAACACATAAAGGTAACATACAAAAACTTGGGAACACTGGAAGATTTACCAAGCTTCAGAAGTCCACCAGGCCTGCCACTTGAAAGCTGAGTCTCTACCTTAAGTAGATACTTTCAGTGCATCAGTCATGGATGAAAAATATCTATTGTGTCTATCTTAGGCCCAATTTATATTTTTCCAGATCATCTTTGCCTGTCTTCTGTGTTGAAACAACAATACAGCTTCTGCCCTTGCAGATACACATGCAGTTTCAGGAAAAGCCAATACAAATTGCAGTACATGAATATCAGAACAGTTTCTAAACCTTAAACGGGGCTTTGGAGGAGTTTGGGGAGGGGAGATATTTCTGTGGTGATACAATTATTAGTGATTTTGTTTGTATGTTCTTGCTGTAAAAATTTAATGGGTGCTAAATTTTAGACTCCTGAAAACAATAATGTAAAAAAGATTTTCAAATGCCATCTTTATTTAAATGTATAGAAAATATGAATCATAATAAAAACATGCAATAATTCAAATTCCTGTTAGGTTTTTGCAATGGTGAGGGGGAACAATCCATTCCAGATATCTGATAGCTTATCCTAATTATTTGGACACATAGTTCAGAACTGGTGCCTGGAAAATTATATAAGGTCTATAGAGTTTGGACTTAGGCATGTGATCTACTCTGTGTTCGTGTCACAGAAAAAAGTCCTTCAGGGTTTAGCAGCATTTAGGTCATGTCCCTGCTCACTCTAAGAATGCATGGAAGTTTTAATTAGTCTTTCAGAGGCTCTTATGTTGGATTCTGTTTCTCAGTTAGATTCGTAACTTTGACCTCATCACTTTTGAGCTCCCCAGTGAGAAAATCTTAACCAACATTTTTTAAACAGAATGCAGGTAAGGTTTTTGCCAGTAAAAGATGCCATATCATTCCATTTTTTGCTTTGGTTAAAACTCTTACTGGGTGTAATTTGATTCCAATAAACATTCATTTATGGGACAGATATATTCCACAGTGCCAATTAGCTGGGGTTAAACAAGGTGGAAAGGAAAGAATTCGCCAGCTGTGCTTAAGGTAAACAAAATGCCTCAATGCATTATTTTTAAAAAAATAAAATATACTTCAAAGTTTAAGTCAGAATAATTTAACTGGCAAGTGAGAGTTTAAAAAGTCCTAAAAGACCTGGGGACTTGAGTGTGTTTTTCTTGCCAAGAATGTAACAAAGACAAATAGGGAGGAGTGACCTCTAAGCATTCAAAGACAAGAATAGATAACAATATTTTGATATGTGCAAAATAATAAATAGAATTACCAGCTTGCCATAGGCAGTGCTAAATTTTCAGAGACAGAAGCAGTATTCATTACTTCATCAGACTGTAAATGAAATCTAGATGTGTTTCCATTAAGTTTTGCAGAGCCAATGAAGAATAATTAGAGAAAAAAACTACTACTGACAAACATAAACTGTGCTAATGACCTTGAACACATCTCAAAGTCACTGTGAAATCTTAATGTCAAGAACTAAGAACTCAGGCTCTCATCCAACAATTCTGTGTTCATGCAAAATCATTGTGCAAAAATATTTGATTAATGCAAATTGTATTCCTTTGCAGAGCTGAAGACAGTAATTTTCTTCCAGGAGCACCACATTTCCTGCTACCTGCTGTATTGAGGGTAACATCCGGTCCTACCAGGATATCAGGTCATAGACAATTTAAAAAAAATTAACAGGATGAGACTTGGCACCTAAGATGAAATTTTAGAAGCATATCATAAATTTTGTAAAGGAATCTAATACACAGGAAATAATTTCTTCTTTGAAGTATCTGGAATAATTGATAAATATGTATCCCCTGTACTTCATACTACACCCACAATCCTCAAAATCATTCAACTGCATGTTTTGTCAGCTTGTTTCAATATAAAGCTGGGACTGGGGTTTGACCCTCTCATTCTTGTTGCACTTAAGCTATATCTGACCACAAACATTATGCCTGAGACTGATATTTGACATAATTTTGTATAAGTAGAGAGACACATTTTTGTGGCATAAATTTGGTAAATGCCAATTTCAGTGCTTTTATTCCAGAGTGAAAACATGGTGCCAATATATGTTTTAAATATTTTGTGAAGTACTCAAATTACTCAGCAATTGCCTGATTTTTTGAAATTGTAGGGATTTAACTCTCAGTAAGAATAAAGGTTTTTCCAGCCAATGAAGATATTTATATTTTAAGTAATGAAGTGTTTGGGTATCTCGTGGCATACAGAATGATTATTGATATGTGTATTTAAACGCCATAGTTTCCCTTGTTCTGTATTTTGGACTTTGGCAAATGGAAAATTTACATGCAGTCCTGTGACTTTATGTTTAAATACATAAAAATAAAACCATGGTTGTATATCTACATGTGTTGTAGATTTTCCTCCTTTGTATAGAAGTGAATACAGTCATATAAATTAAGTCATATAAATTGCTACATATGTAAGTTGGCTCCTTGGCTTTAAAATTAACATTTTGCACTTACATTGTCAGCTGCATTCAAAATGTTTCAGAGGGACTCTTCATTTAGTTTTTTTTAAACTGTTAAACATTCATAGATAGGTTATTTGATATCAATCTTTTCCGGACAAGGTTATTTAAATAAAGGTGGAAACAAGAACATTGTTTTGTTTTATTATATACCTGCTGAAAGTGGCCTCATTCTCAAGACAGTAAGGTCAGAACATGTTAATTTCCTTGAATTCAAATGCACACAGCCATTATTCTGAAATATAAATATGATGGAGTAGCATGAACTTAATTGCAAAAACACTTCCTGGGGTATCTGTTTAATCCACAGCCAAATGATAAACAGCCCTCTCAGAAAGACCTGTCTCTTTGCCCAGTGGAGTCCATTAGCCACTCAGTTTTCACACCTTCCAAAACTCCTCCTCGTTTGTTCTTTAGTGGGAACTCAAGTATATGTTCGTTTGATCTTTTCAATGAGAAAACAGCAAGATGCTTAGTTCAAGGAGTACTCTCAAAGATAAATTCAATTATAACTATCAAAGGGTTTGCTTGAGTTCAAAATTATTAATTTATCCTATTTTCAAACAAAAAAGTTTGAAATTTTAAAAGCATGTCAATCTATAACTCTATACAATAAGCATATGAAAATCAATGCCTTAGTGTTAAAAGCCATTTATTTTTTTGACGACTTGCTGTGAAGATAGCAGAACATGCAGAACTGTTCCCAGTGCTAGGCAGTCTCACTCCCGCAAAGGTTATTGCAAACATTTTCCTTGGTTTCATTCTTTGTGGATTTACACCCTTCCTTCTAAAACTTTTGTTTTGGTGATGTTCAATCAGACAGGAATGTTAAGCTGACCTTGATTTGATCTGAGGACCACTAAAAGATTATTCATGACCAAGGTTGACCTCAAAACTCAAGATCAAGGCATAACTGCTGAGACTCAATGTTTTGCCATTGAAAACACAAATGTTTAATGCTCTCAGCATTAAAATTTCCATTGGCTATAATCTTGTCTTAGAATGTTTTCTCATAACTAAACTGGAATTTATGAAGACTCACGTAGAAAATTGAAATGTAAGATGGATATGTCTTTTATCATTCTAAAAATACTGATTTTATACAGATAGACATGGGAACATGGGAAATAAAGGACATTGACAATAATTCAGCACAGCACTTAATCAGATGCTTAAAGTGAGCCTTAATTATCAGTCTGTAAACCTGAGACCTAAAGGTATGTGACTTTCTGTCTTTATGACAAAGCAAGTATTTAGGTGCTCTGCCAGAGGCAGTACTGAATGCCCTTGCAGTGCCAAACACATGCTTAGTTTACAACAGGAGCTGATTTATACTGAAATGAGGTCTAGTGTCACTGATGCTTGCCCCAGAACAAATTTAGTGTAAGAACAGAGAAACTAATTCATCAATCTGAAAATGTGCCTCTGACAGGAAAAGAGATGTACGGCTACCTAATTGTAGGTGGCAAGTGACCTCCTAGCAACCAAGTATGTCCTGCTTAATCTTCAGAACCTGTTCCAAAAATATATAGGTCTCCCTCCCATAAGATCATCTGCCTGACCCATGTTAAGTAACATGAGGCCTCAAAAAAAATTCATGTGTTCAGGCACCTGAATTTCTCCAACTGACAGAGTGCTGTGGCTTTTGATGAACTCCTAGAGGTATTTTGCTACATGCCCTTTGGACATAGATATCTAATCAGTCCCATTCAGAAGAGCAGCATGGAGTTTTTTGGGAGGTGGTTTGTTTTAAATTATTATCCTAAATAATTTCTGGAAGACACAGGTCAAGTGGGCAACCCTGGCAGTCAATCTGGAAAGCAAGATTTCTACTTGTACTCCTTTGCTATAAAGATATCTCTCTATATCTATATAATCTATATCTATATCTACCTATATCAATCTATATATCTTAACCTGTACTACATGCTAGGTTTCTAAAGCAGCTGTTCTCAACTGAAGGGTCAGATGGAAGGATCATTGATATTATCTGCTCCGAAGGTTCCTGTGTTTTTATGTCCCATTGTTGAAGAGATGTAATGTAGGTATAAATTGTAAGAATAAGGTTACCCACAAATAACAAATTTATCTTATATGGTTCCTCATTATGCAAAGGACCTTATATGATCCTTTTTATGCAAAAAGAGAGTGAGATTTTTATTGTCCAAAGTAATATAAAATTCATCTATCCTAGGCTACATCACTTCCCCCTCAGGTTGAATGGTCTTTATGCAGCTGATGACCTTCTTTCCTTTGAACAGTTTATTGCTGTTATGGGAATGAGGCTGGACAAAATAATTATGAAAACTCATACAGGAGTCAGGAAAAATCGAAAAGCCTATCAAGAACAACTCTGGAATCATCCTGAATGACATCAAACAGAGGTTATTTGTTGTTGTTATTAACTGGCAAAATCTGCTATTAGGAAAACAAAGTATGTCATTTTTTTCTCTCAGAAAACAAAACCTTAGTGAAGAATGTCCTATCTGTATCATCTTTAGAAAATATCATCTTATCTCAGACCAAAATCTGTGTGTGAAATGGCACCACTAGTCAAGAAAAACAGGCTCAGACCCAAGCAAACATTCATAAGACCTGGAGGCCCATGGCACTGATCTCATATGTGGATGTGAAAGGAGCTGTGGTGATTTAGGGGAGAATGTAGGGCAATGTCCACTGCCACCAAACTCACAGTCTACATGAAGCTCCAAAGAAATTAACTTGTTTACTTTTCATAGCTCATGCTTTCTTTAGCCTTTTCTATCTGTTATAGCCGAAGGCTTAATTCACCAAGAATGTGCTGATAGGCCAGACCAAGTAATAAAACACACAAGCATGCAGATTCTTCCCACTCAATGATCAAGAGGAAGCGTAATTAACAAATGCATTAGAGAAGCCAAAGTTGCTGTCATGAGGATGGTGCTTGCTTCCCCTGTGAACCAGGCAAATCCCATAGACAGTATGATCTCTGGTCTGCAGCTTCACAAAGCCTCGTGGAGAGTGCTAGACGGAGTGTTAAATAACAAACTTATCCACAGGGACCTGATGATGAACTTACCCCACAGGAAATTAAAAGTGATAGATTAAAGCATGGATCCATGCTCACAACTTTAAGCCTCAATTTACAAGACCATCTTTCAGAAATTATAAAATAAAGAAATTTCATCATGCCAGGTGAAATTATTTTCTGTGTAACTTCTTGCAGTTATGAAATGCAAAAACATGCAGATCACATTTTGTAATCCTGCCATTCAAGTGCCTTTTACTTCCAGAGAAATCTTGCCTTAAAATGTACACCTGGAATTATCTCATATGTGCACACCTCTGGATAAATGACAGTATTTCACAGCTGACATATGAGGAAATCCTAATGCTTGTTCTCACAATTCCTCGAGTATCTGTATTTCACAGAAGTATTTTTCACATTTTAAGTATTCTTTTTTCTTTTTTGTTTTTTTTTTTTTTTACTGTCGTGCTGATGGTATGAGAATAGACTTGATAAGTTAAGTACTTGCAATTTCAGATGAGGGAGCTGCTGTCTTGGACCATTTTCTAGCTGCTCCATTTTAGATCAGACTGCTTTTTTTACTGTAACACCTTAGGATTAGAGGGTACAAAGGCCACTTAGTGCCATTCTTATAGACATTTCCAGCAGACTTCGCTTTTTGGTGTGCATTATAGAAAGTCAGACTACGGAGTGACAGCTGTCATATCAACAGAGCCATCACTATTTTTCTATGCTCAACAACAGCAGATTGAGTTCAGGACCAGAGTTCTCAACTCTACTTGCTTTTATTTTACTTACATTTACCTCCAAAAGAACAAAGCCATGGCCATAAAATATGATATTGTGTGATATCCTCTCATTGAGCCCACTTCATATTTGCTAGCTCATTAAATTTACACCTTCTGCTCACATGTTAAATCCTTCCTGTCAATTCTGTGACTTTTATATGGTTCTGACTGTTGCTGCAGAAATGTCAAAAAAAACTCTCCTAACCATGTTAGCTGAAAAAAAATGGTAGGTTTAGAGAATTTTTAAATTATTTTTATTTTTTAAGAAGATGTGAGGAAATTATAAAGAAATGAAATGAAATATTTAAATTTATTTATTGAATATTTTTATTTGAAGTATCTATGATTTACTGTATAAAGCTTAAGAAAGATCAAAAGATAATGTCTATTTTTAAAATTAATGTTTCTGAAATTGAAAACAAGCCTTCTGTCATTAGGGTGGAAATTATAGTCCACGTAAAGAAACTATCAACCAATCAAGAGAATACTATTCCCTTAGGGTACATAAACCCATATTTTATTTGAAGTTGAGTGTAATGAGTGTAGTACTGTGTCTTTGACAAAGATCAATGCTAAATACTGGCAAGAGTGTACGAGAGACAGAAGAAATATTGCATGGTACTTCTCCCACTATGTCCTCACAGTTTCTAGAAATCCATGGTGCTGAGGCTTCCTGAGTTCATAACAACATTTCCTTTGTAAACTAAGTCTTGATAGGCAAAAAGTAACTATATAATTTTCAATAATTTTTTAAATTCAATTATTACCTCCTCATCCTCTCTAAGCAACTCATAATTCAAAGATTGTCCTCAAATCTCTCCCTTTACATTGCTTACATTTATTGGATTTTATCTGGCTTTTTAGATGCCAGCTTTACCTCTCCCGGTTAGGAAAATGTCTGCTCATTCCCTGTTCTTTACTTTCCATCTTTTAAGTAGCATTCTATCTCTGCTTGTCTTTTAAATTCATAACAGGACTTTTTTTTAACCTGTGATAGAATAATTTGTCTAACAGTTTGTGGTGAACAACTACTTGAGAACCTTCTGGAAAGCTATGTCAGCTGTATTAACATGATGTAATGACCACAAGCAGCTTTTGAAGCAAAAAATTGCAAGCAATATGTTGGCTCTTTTATGGTGAGTTAATTTAGCTGCATGCATTCCATGTCTACCTTGATGACAGATTTTTTCCAACTTTATGAGTACAGAAATAGGGGTTACTGGGCTATGATCTGTATGAGACCCTATTTAAGAAGAAACAATTTTCTATTTTATACAGGTGGTGATTGAATTGATAGAATGTATACATTTATAGCTTGAGAATGTCATATTTCAGCCCTTTCCAAAATCTTGGATGGCTATTGTCTTGGCCTTGAGGCTCATCACTCTTCATTTAATGGACATTTTTCTGAGCTTCTGCTGCTGCTTCTACTGCTCAAGATGACTCCTCTGACTCATCCCGCAAAAATAATAGTTCCAGCATGAAACTTCCTCAGGTCCTTCATAACCAGCAGGAATGCAAGGAATTAATCCAGCTCTTCCCTTAAAGCCTTTTCTGAGTGGACTTTTCATATCTTGACTACTTGTTAATCCAGAAGACTCTGTCAGGCTTCTAGTTTCTGGTATATTTGCTTTCGATTTTGCTTTATTAATAATTTTATGCCCACAATATGTTCAATATAAAAATCTGGTTTAGTCTATACTATAATTGTTTGCATTTAATTCTTTAGAGTTTGTATTTTCTGTTTTCCTTCTCGGTTTAATAAGCTGGATTTCTGAAGAATAATTTTTTTCGTAGCCACTCCGTCTCTGCTATTTACTAATTTTTATTTTTTTTGCTGTTCTCTTAAAGTACTTTCTGATATGCATTACACTCAATTTGAACTCCTGATAGAATGTCTTCAAAAGGTGTTTTCTTCCATTCATACATATTTGGCTGGTTTTGCTTACATTAAAAAAAATAGAATTGTGGTTCCTAATTTCTATTTTTAATTTTTTTTTTAAATTAAAACCCTTCAGATTTCTGTTGGTTATTAAGCTGAAGGAAATTTGCTTCCACAAAGAAGCTCTGAGTATGAATTGTTGTCAGGCACAAACTGGGTAATACATCAAGTTGTGAACAATCCTAGCTATGGAAGGCTTAGCTCTCTCACTAGGGANGCCATTCAAGTGCCTTTTACTTCCAGAGAAATCTTGCCTTAAAATGTACACCTGGAATTATCTCATATGTGCACACCTCTGGATAAATGACAGTATTTCACAGCTGACATATGAGGAAATCCTAATGCTTGTTCTCACAATTCCTCGAGTATCTGTATTTCACAGAAGTATTTTTCACATTTTAAGTATTCTTTTTTCTTTTTTGTTTTTTTTTTTTTTTACTGTCGTACTGATGGTATGAGAATAGACTTGATAAGTTAAGTACTTGCAATTTCAGATGAGGGAGCTGCTGTCTTGGACCATTTTCTAGCTGCTCCATTTTAGATCAGACTGCTTTTTTTACTGTAACACCTTAGGATTAGAGGGTACAAAGGCCACTTAGTGCCATTCTTATAGACATTTCCAGCAGACTTCGCTTTTTGGTGTGCATTATAGAAAGTCAGACTACGGAGTGACAGCTGTCATATCAACAGAGCCATCACTATTTTTCTATGCTCAACAACAGCAGATTGAGTTCAGGACCAGAGTTCTCAACTCTACTTGCTTTTATTTTACTTACATTTACCTCCAAAAGAACAAAGCCATGGCCATAAAATATGATATTGTGTGGTATCCTCTCATTGAGCCCACTTCATATTTGCTAGCTCATTAAATTTACACCTTCTGCTCACATGTTAAATCCTTCCTGTCAATTCTGTGACTTTTATATGGTTCTGACTGTTGCTGCAGAAATGTCAAAAAAAACTCTCCTAACCATGTTAGCTGAAAAAAAATGGTAGGTTTAGAGAATTTTTAAATTATTTTTATTTTTTAAGAAGATGTGAGGAAATTATAAAGAAATGAAATGAAATATTTAAATTTATTTATTGAA
>VWZV01003214.1:342302-445197 GCA_013397155.1 Irena cyanogastra | reverse complement strand
TACTTGTTAATCCAGAAGACTCTGTCAGGCTTCTAGTTTCTGGTATATTTGCTTTCGATTTTGCTTTATTAATAATTTTATGCCCACAATATGTTCAATATAAAAATCTGGTTTAGTCTATACTATAATTGTTTGCATTTAATTCTTTAGAGTTTGTATTTTCTGTTTTCCTTCTCGGTTTAATAAGCTGGATTTCTGAAGAATAATTTTTTTCATAGCCACTCCGTCTCTGCTATTTACTAATTTTTATTTTTTTTGCTGTTCTCTTAAAGTACTTTCTGATATGCATTACACTCAATTTGAACTCCTGATAGAATGTCTTCAAAAGGTGTTTTCTTCCATTCATACATATTTGGCTGGTTTTGCTTACATTAAAAAAAATAGAATTGTGGTTCCTAATTTCTATTTTTAATTTTTTTTTTAAATTAAAACCCTTCAGATTTCTGTTGGTTATTAAGCTGAAGGAAATTTGCTTCCACAAAGAAGCTCTGAGTATGAATTGTTGTCAGGCACAAACTGGGTAATACATCAAGTTGTGAACAATCCTAGCTATGGAAGGCTTAGCTCTCTCACTAGGGAGGCTGAGGCTACTTCTGCCATCTCTGTCACCAATTTCTCCCAAATTTTCTTCCTCCTCTCATTGTATCTGAGCTGAATTGCAGTCATGTTCCCATGTATCATGTGTCCCTAAGTCAGATATTTGTATGGTGATACTTTGGGTTGAATGTGTTATCAGCATATCACTGTAGGAAACCCTTGAGAGCATGTGTTGCACGTCTGACTAAAATGCTTTCAGGATTAAGCTGGGTAAGAAATTCAACAAAAGAAAGGGACAAACTAGCTCAAGTTCATTGCCTGTAAGCTTTTGTGCCTGTTGCTTTTTGCCTACTACCTACAGAGATCAGTTTCATGAGAACTGCAGGGTCTAGCACCTGCGTCAAAGTCAATAAATGAAATTCAAAAATAGGAAAAACACTTGAGGGGCACAGTGGATTAGTTCACTCTGGTGACTTTGTTTTGGGAGCAGGAGGTAAGGAGTAGAAATTTTGGAGCAGAAATTTTGAATGGTAATAAGGAACACAACCATAGGACACAATTGAAATTGAATTGTGCAAACTTTGCCCGAATAAATTCCTACATGATTTCTTATGAAATATTTGTATCACTTTCTTTTCCACTTATACAACTCCTCCAGGAAGCTGTCAACCCAAGACACATAGGCCTTTTCACCTTCTTTTCTGCTATAATTAAATACTTTCTCTCTATCCTGTACTTCTGAAGAAGTGTACTTCTCTCTGTTTCTGTTTGGACTTGATCAACCTGTTTTTCATTTAGGATTGTCCACCAACAGATGTCTTGAAGAATCCTTCTAGTGATCTCTATCCAGAGCAGTTTTTGGGATTCATTCCTATTTGCAATCTCTTTGGTCTCCTTTTTGTCTGTCCTGCCATCCTTTGACCTAGGGATTTCCATTCTTCTCTGGTTTTCACTCTAAACTTTTTATGAACTTTTTGTCTCTGTCTCACTCAAAGGCATCTTACTTTTCCTGCTACTCCTGCTAATGGTGGTCATGAGTCTTGAGTCCTTGGTCCACATTCTGTATATTTTCTCTAAATTTCTAGCCAGTGAGATAGGTTTGAATTGTGAAGGATCATTGTAGAGGTCTACAGACTCACAGAGAGTAAGTATATAGAGATGAAACGTCAGGAATCTGTCTGTCCAACCCTGTACAGTGCTATAACCCTATGGCAAATTTCTGAGCTTCTGCACCACTGCTGGAAAAATACTGAAAATATGTAGCTCTCTATGTCCTTTCCTTTTGCCTAAAGGTTTCCTTCTCTTCTTTATGTATAAACTATTCTGGGTAATGAAAAGTATTTCTGGTTCAGTTTGTCCACTGAAGACCCTCTTCATGTGTTTGCAATACAAAACATAACAGATTAGATTGCTCCCAAAACGGATAAAAGATTTTATAAGGTACAATATATTTATAGAAATAACTAAAATCACTTGCATTATACATTTTTTGTGCTAAAATGAGATAAAATATTGTAGAAAAAGATATATGTGTTCCTCTGAATCCTTCATAACCCGTGGGACACTCGGAAATTTATTTGCAAATAGAAAACACATGCATTGTCAAGGAGTGCCAGACAAGTTTGCTTATAAAGACTTTGGAGCATTTCAAATGTTCATGTTTATAGCAAACATTATGCTCTTCCAATAGTGAATCTATCCAGGCATGCAACTGTCATACACTTTTAAAGCCCACAAGATCTGAAATATTACAGCTCTAAAATGTCAGGCTTTTATAAAAGCAGGCCCTGTCTTGGCTCTGGAGATCCAGGGACAGCTGGAAGGCCATGGCTAACTGTACCAGAGGAGCTCTGGAAGGCAAAGAGGGCCAGGGACCATTTTCTAAGGGACACTTTATATGTGCCCATCCTGTTTCCAAGGTCCGGCAGAGTATGGTAGCATGGAAGTGGCCAGACTGCTCGGTGGTCTCCCAGTCACCTTGTTTGCTGCCAGAGATGGCCCCAGTCATCCTGCACTCATGGTCACTGTGCTGCCCATGCCAGCAGCTCCCTCAGGGCCCTGAGGAGGGACCAAGGGTGCCAGGACTGGCAGGACAGAGCCTGGCCACCAGGTTCTGCCACCACCCACCCACCCAGTCAGGAGCAGGGGATGAGGGCAGGCCAGGATGGGACATGACAGGGTCTGTGGCAGGTCAGGGCGGGGCTGTGGGAAGCTGGAGACTGACCCTGCTGCAGCATCACTGAGGCAGGGGCTCATGGTCCTGGGGGACTGAAATGGGGTCCAGGGCCATGGCTAGGGTAGGGGGAGACTCCAAAGGGATGGGCAGGGACAATCAGGTGATGAGTGTCCTCATGACCACAATACTGAAATTTTGCTTCCCTTCTTTTATTGATTTGATTCTCTCGTACACTCCCCTGTAAAATAGTCAACTTTTTTAGCACAGATGAGTGGTTGCTTAAAAAAATCAGTACACAACCTTAAACATCAAAAATACAGGGACAAAAAATGGCCTCAGTTTACTGCAGCCATCTCTTCTCCTGCTCCAGCCCTGCAGCAGGTGTCTGTCATCCTGCCCATCTCACCACCCACTGTGGACACCGTGGGGCTCTGGGGAAAATGGGTAGAGTATTAATGCAGAGCAGACTTCTGCTTGTCTTCTGAACAGCTACTGAACAGAGGGACAATATAATCACACCGTACCATAGGAACACCCTTAAAACCCCAGAAAACTGCTTCTGTCTATATGGAAATATTGTATTAGGTAAAGGATCTAATTCTTCCCTCCGCTACCTAGAATATCAGAAATTTGAACCTGAAAATGCTCTGTACCTGTTTTCATAGCCCTGAGTGCCTCACAGGAAAGTATTTCATAAGCACGAGCTCAATTCTTTTTATCTCCAAACATCTGCCTTAAACATCTGCTTTTAATCAAAGTGAAACCAATGCACTCCTTCAGTGGACAATGTGGTGCAGATAAAAAAGGCCGAAGGTGTATTGACTGTAAAGCCCTTAGCTTTCTTATTCCTCAGTTCAGATCCTCTGCCAAAGAACCTTTGGTGTCATTTCAGTTTTCCAGCAACAACTGAAATTTAATGGTCAAAATTTCAAGGAAAATCTATGCACAAATATATTCTTTGAGATTAATTTTTATCTTATTCTTTTTCTACAAGCAATGCTTCTTTGAAAGAAGAAAACTGAACTTTCTTCATTCAAGAATAAAATATATTTGATCATCTCTGAGGGAATTGTAGATGATTATTTAGTGTGGTATGTGCTGGGGGGAGTTAAACCACATAATTCCTATTAACGATGAATAATGAGTAAGCAGTTCAAAGTATGCCAATTTAAAAATGCTCTGAATGTCACAAATATACGTGTATATGGTGCTTCCAAATAACATATTATTGGGGGATATAAATCATTTTGCACACATATGTGACAGCCTGCAAAATGTTCATTTCTGCTTCAAGAAGAACTTTTTGCAGTAAACCTAGATTCCTTCAAACTCTATTTAACATAAATTGCATATGCTGTTTACATCATAGAATAAACTATTTGAAAACATCAGATTTAAGTCAGTGAAAATAAGAACATGGCCTGAATAATTAATTCTTTTGAAATTAGATGCTGAGCTGGTGACTGAAGCTGGGTGAAATCAGTGGAAAAAACTCCAATTAACATTAATGAACTTTAGTCCATCCGGTCAAACACTGGCCTCACTGTGCCTTTTTACCATTGCTGCCAATTGAACCGAGAGTTCACACTCAAGCACTGCTCCCATGGGATTCCTGATGTCGTGCTAGCGTGTGGTGGGAGCAGTTTTCTCTCAGCCAGGTCGGTTCAACCCTGGTTACACTGAGATGCATTGCCCATGTAACCGCAGCATGTTTGTCAACTGAGCAGCCAGGGATATTGCAAAAACTACTCTAGATTGACAAACTAGGTAGTTTTGGCAGTTTTACAGAACATATGTGTTTCTCCCACTACTCCAGCACTATTTTTAGATGTTTACCCTTCCTTTTTTAACATTAATCTTTAATCTGGTTTGTTGACTGCTATGTTATTTTGACTGCTCTGCCCTCTCCACTGCTGAGTTGTGAAGGCCAGCTGGAGAGGCAGTGCTGGTCTGACTGCAGCTCAGGATGTGACCAGCTATTACTCTCAAATGAGTCAGCAATTTTGGCTATGGAGTGCTGGGTGAAAACACGTTGTTTTCCTTTTTCCCTTTCCCTTGTTGCTACACACAGAAAGAAAAAGGAGAACTGATTTCAGTTGCTCTGGTTTGAAAATCTGACAATGACAAGAGGGAATGCAGATTGATTTTTATGTCGTACTCTGTCCTGGAGCATGATTGCCAGTGGGAAAAAGTCCTATAAAGGTCTATAAAACTCAGTAGCTATAGATCATTGTTTTAAATTCTGTCTGTTTTTGGAAAGACACCTGCAGAAACCTGTTTCAATTCTGTAGATCTTCGTGCTTTATCCTTTTGAAATTCTACCCCAATCATAATTCCACAATAAGGCTCTAATCTTTTGAATATTGACTGAAACATTCTGCAGATTTTTCTTCTATCTTTTGTACAGATCAGTTCAGTGTGAAGAAAACAATACAAAACATGAAAAACCTACATTTTCCGGTGACAGTGGAAACCGAAAAGTGAAGTATACTTTCCTCTTGACTTTGCAAATATTCGTTCTGAATATATATATATATGTGTGCATATATATATATATATATATATATATATATATATATTTAAACTCTGCTAAGATGAAAGTAAGCCATAGGTAGAAGGAAAATTAAGAAGTGTCCTGGAGGGAGTGCATACTTGTTTTAGCTTCTCAAGTTCCCTTGCCATTGTTTCAGCTGCTAAGAAAAAATGCAAGAAGCAGAGAGATATGAAATATCACCTTTCCTTCTCATGCCCTACTCCTGTATTCTTGTCCAGAGTACAAGCTTAGGGGAAGTGTTACACAGAGATTATATTTTTGTCTTAGGTCAGTTCCCAAAGGGCATATTATTTTGAAACAACAATAGCTCAATGGATAATTGGTGGCTGTAACTGTGATCTCACTAATTTACATGCATAACCAGAAAAATTCCCTAAAAGTCCATGCAGTTGCAGTGACAAAAATTTGGTTTATGCTGAAGGAAGATTTCTAAAAACTCCAGGCAACTTCATTTTAGGGAAATCAGAAAGACATTATTTCTTCTCACTTGAATGAGATTTTCTGATTTTTCCCTGCTGTACAATATCAAAATTTAGCAGCAAGTACAGCAGTTTTTTAATCCAGAGATAGTATATGATATTATTTTTTTAAGCAGAAGATAGGCAGGATAAAATTTGCCATTAGAGATGGCACGTGGAGATAATGTCCTTCTTTTCCAGTTATAAATTTTATCAAGCATTGAAGAAAATTCAAGTACAAATGCATTAAACATTAGTGACAATAACACAGCAGGATAAATGCTTTCTTAACAATGTTTCAACTACATGCTTGTTGCTTATATCTTCGGCATCGTGTGTTGCATCACAGTGGCCTCCCATCACATTCAGCCAATTTGCAACAGGCTGCACTGCCACGTGTCCAGCAGCAACAAACTGAATTGTGCAACGCAACCATTGCCACGCACTGATGTCCTCTCCTTTTTCCATCATCACATTTCTAGTCCCACTTCAAAGGCCATAAAATGAGTAACCCGAGAAGGTACTCAGTGTCTTAGCATCTTTCAAGCTGCTATTTAGTTTAACAGACTGTTAACCCCCAAGCAGCCTCTTGATTGCTGACCCTGCTCGGAGGTTAGCAGTCTGTGTTTTGGGGACTGGAAACACTTCCCACTTTTGTAGACACAATGCAGGCTTTTGATATCCTTGAAGTTTCTGATTTTCCCTGCTGTTTGTGCTGAACGTAGACATTTTTCTTTCTATTCTTTCAAAATTAGGAGTGGATGAAAATAAGATGAAAAGTTGCAAGCAACAAGGTAATGAAGGGTCTGTGTATTTCAATTAAAGATTTCACTTCATTTGGATAAAGGCTGTGCAATAGGCTTTTTTTGAGTGAGTTGTCAGTGATCAGACAAAACAGATGTACTCATGCTATTTTCCTGTTTGAAAGAAAGAAAGCAGAGCCATTTCACTGAATTCATTCAGAGAAGTTATATTTTGACAGAACTGCAAATGATGTCATCGTGCTGAAGATTCCTGTCACAGGGAAGCACTTTACCCATTTCCTCCTCACACCAGTAAAAGCACCTTCACTTTTGATTGTTTTTGTAATAAAATCTACCTGAAAAACTGGGAAAAATTTTCAGAAAATTGGTTACTCTTGTTGAAATAGTTTGCCACAAGGAAGACATCTGAGATATCTGAGACCAAAAATCTTTTGAATTAGAAATTCAAAACTCTTTTTCAGGGCCTTACTTCACATGGGATTTTCATGCCTTCATATTCCAAGGTGGTGGTAGGGGCGTGGAACAAATAAAATTATTGAATAAAACAGTGTTATTTACATCTCCAGTGTTTTCACAGAGAGAAGATAAGATTTTACTTTGTTTAACCCAAGCAGGTGCAATGCACTTCAGGGACTTGGAAGTTAAGGGATAGGTTACAGATGCTACTTTTGCCCTTAACTAATGTTTCACACAGCATTGGAGAAATTGAGTCAATTATATTGAATTCATTATTCTTCACATTTGATTAGTATGGATGTCTTCCTCTGAGTGGCATTTGTCTATGCTCAGAGCACAGCAAAATTTTCATGGAGCACTCAGCTATTACAGCAGTGTTTTAGCATGCATCAATTCTGAATTGTGCAAACCAGCTTTGATACAGACAAGGATTGTGAAGTTGCCACCTTCCTAATATGTGATCTCTGTGTAAATCCATTTCAGTCAGTTCTAGCAAGTATACAAAGTTTGAAATTTAATTTTTCAGCCACTTCTCACTCATAGTTAAGGTGAAAGATTTATTTTCCCAAACTATGAAATATTGTTGCTGGTGTCTTACTAGATAGGTAGGGATAATTTATTTTATTTTATAATGGAGATAGAACTTATAGCTATTTCAGGATAATAATATAGAAATATCTTTCTTAGAACATATATGTGTATAGACATGCTTCCTACATTCACACCATGCAAATAAATGACCACCTCTACCACTGACTGCAAAAAATAAAACATGTCCAGTTACAATTAAAGGGAGTAAATCTCATTTATTCTAAGCAATTAAATATTTTTTAAAAATTCATTCTTATTCCATCAATATGGTTTATCTTTAGCTTATGCTGAAAAATTGTCTCTTATAGAGTTGTTAAAACAATAAAAATCTCATCAGCATTGCTTTTAAAATCGTAAAACATTGCTCTTTTCTAAGCCATGAGCCACATGGATCTTTGAGAAAAAAACGTCCACATTTTTTAAGTTGCACAGACTCAGAATTATGGCAACTAGAGTTTTCCTTCAGAAGTATTGGTTTCTGAGTCAATGCTTGTGGGAATATATTGTTTCAAAGTACTTCATGGGATATAACTTTCAAAGGGATATATGGAAACCATACACTTCCGATTAACATTAATGGGGAGTTGTGTGGCTGCACAGAGCTTTGAACATTCTGGTTAGAAGTTTATATCTTAGTGAGATGCACATGGTTACCCTGCTCTAAGCAGATGGTTTTTTTATAGATTGCAGAAGAGCCTGCTGTGGATCAGCAGACACCATGTTGAATGCTTCTCTCAGCTATATAGTTCATAGGTATGCTTCTCTCAACTATATAGTTCATAGGCAACTCCACTAAGAGACAGGAGCCTTTTCTCTATCAACTATCGTATTTCATAAGCTTAGCTCTTGAATTATGCATTATAGCTATCTATCATAATACAAGGCACTTCCTCATGCAAAATCAATATTTGCTTACTCGCAGTAACTCCATCATGCCCTGCCAAGCAGCCCAGATTGCTGCTGTGTTGCATTCTTATCAGACCCACAAACCACTGTGGAAAGTCCTCAGTTAGCTTTACTCACAATTTGCATGCTCTGTGAAAGGTTTTACTGTTTGTCTGTGCTCCAGGTGATGCATGACGATAAAGCACTACATAATTGCAGCACACATCACTTGAAATTGGGAATGGGACAATGGGAAGCCTTGCAATGCTGAGTGGGAAGAGGCTAATGGCAATGTGATAAGACATTATGGAAAATGATTGCATGAGCAAGTGTATACAATTAATTCCCATTCACATTTGCTGGTCAGGAGCTGGAAGCTGTTATAAGTAAGCTCTAAACTACCTCATATAACATGGCATATTAGAACTGATGGCATTAGTTATCTATATTTGCCTGCTAGATATCTAAGCAAATGATCTTTTTGAACTATGGATTTATCAAACTTTTTTTTTTCTCACTTCAGAACACTAAAATGCAACATGTACAGAAAGTCAAGTTTCCTCCTGGTGCTGACCATTTGCATGATTAGGATAACAATCAGCACTAGTAGGGTTCCATGAGACTTTTCAACCAAAAAAAAAAAAATCAACAGATCTCCTTTCTCCTCCTATCTCTGCAGGTGTTCAAAGACTCCAACTTATTTATGCCAGATATTAGCGTTGCCAACTTATTGTTTCTATAACAATAGCTTATGCAGAGCGTGGGAAACCAGGCTTTTATGTTTTCACTGCCTGCGTCCCAATTCAGGACTCAGCACAGACATCCAAGATGTGCAATAAACCTCTAATGTCATAATGACTAAACTACAAGCTCTCTAGTACATGATAATGCATAACATAGAGATGAATTTAATGCCTCATATATTTACTGATGGGGACGGTAGAGATACAGGTTTAAAAGAAGAAAACATGTTTAAAGAATAGAGTTTTCTGCTCTGACCATTTATTGCTTACTGGTCCACAAGTTGGTTGTCATTTTAAGGTGCTTATAAACTCTACAAAATTAATAGAGCTGAATGCAGTTTACCTCCAACTTCAAAACCAGGACAGTTCTTCTAATTTGCTGCAATGACAGAAAAGATGGATGGAATAGCTTCACCAGTCTTGTGTTACTCTTTCTTGGAAATCAGCGAGAGTCTTGCATTAGAATTTGTGGCCTCTGGAGCAACCTCCAAAGATGGCATTTTACAAATCATCCCGAGTGAACTGAATCATGACTCTTGACCAGAGTACCACACAGGTCAGATGGATTTAAAATTTGTGTTTGTAGCGGAATCTCAGCCTATATCTCACCGTATATCCCATCACAAAATGTTGCCTTTATTAGTAAATCATTTATACTAGTTACTTCAGGAAAAAACAAAATTTTCACTCACTTAGCAGTGCTGGTATTATGATTTTATGCAATATATCAAATTGAAACGGTGTCATTTCTTTAAGAATTTTTTGTTCTAAAATTGTAATCTTTCTTTTTAAGCATCAATAAAAATCATGATAACTGAAATACGCTTTTAAAATTTTTCTCATTTTTATAGTTCAGAAGATGTTATTGGAAGTATCGTTTTAGAAAAACTTAAATTTTATGGCATATTTTGCTCGTAAATATTGCTGAGAATTATCTTGAGCAGATAAGTAATGTGCACACCTGTTTTTAATTACACTCTTCCTCTAGAAATCAGATAACTTGAAAGACTACTGTAAAATGGGAGCCTCAGTTTCTAAAAATAGAAGGAATATGACACTTCAAAGCCAAAATAGTTAATGTGATAGACAAAACTTTCATTTACGTTTGTAATTCTTAGCTCTTGCATAATCTAAGAGAAAAAAACAACAGCAAATGGCAAGCTTGTGTTTTAAATATTTGCAAACTGGAGAGCTTTAAGCATCTTTTTAGCTTAAATTCATGTATACTCATAGTCCAAAGAAGAATAAACTCTAATGTGCAAATCAAAAAATAATAAGAAAATATTCAGCTTTTTTCCATATTCGTTCAATCACTTTGTTGCAGATGTCATTGGTAGGTAAAAACATGTGAGCTGGTACAAAGTCTTTCTATTAATGTGATATTTATTTAAATAACACCTTTTTAAAATAATATAAAATTAATATATGTTTATGAAGGTAGTTAATAATACAGGTCAACATATTTTTTTTCTTTTCTGAAGAAAGTCTCAGAAATCAGGCAATTCAATCCTAATATAAAAAGATAATCAGTTCCAGTCTTATTTAGTAATTTTTTCAGTTCAGTTTATATGGATAAATCTCATAAGACAAGAGAGTGCATATTTTCGTAACTCATTTCTAATGAAATGGACCTTGCCCTTCTGCCCTGTTCATTGATATAAGTTGGCTTTCCAAATTAATTTTTGGTTTTGGCACCTAGGAATGAACAGATTGCTTTGTGGTAGAGAGCATTTCTGACAAACAGTGAAAAAACATGGATGAGAAGAGGCTAATATCAAATTCTGAATATGAAATAGCAACTAGAGGTCTCAAGTCTGGAGAGGTTTAGCTGATTATGTTGATTAAAACACATCTAACAAAACCACTGTCACTGATGTATGCAGATCTTTGCTCCTTTGGGAGTATTTGACTTTCAGAAGAATACCATAACAAGTAAAAACTCCCTATTAATTCTTCTCCATATATTCATATTATAAGCTCTCCTACAACTCTAATAGAATTTGCTTAATTATTTCCCAGAGCCACCCAGACTCCCTTCTTCAGCCAAATATCTTTCTTTTATTGTTTGCTAACGGGGCATTTCCTGCATGCACATTATAAAAGATCAGACAAAATTATGTATCCTGCACAGAGTACTCGCCTGATTTGTTAGACTGAGCATGAATAAAGTTCAATACAAACAAAGACTTTAAAACTGAAATAGCTAAGATGCCATTGGGAAACTCTTGGCCATCAGTGGAAAAATTTTAAATGCCAAAAGTGTATCTATTAATGTTGCAACACACAAACATGCAGTTGGAACAGTACGGAATATTTTCATTCTAATCTTTAAATCAGATCAGACAGCCCAATGGTCTAGTGGTTTGTTGTCTGCCTGGACAAGACAAACTTATATTATTTATTGTGGAACTGTTTTCCTCAATTCACCCTGATAAGTCAGTGATCCAAAATCATATTCCCATATGGGCAATTTACAGCTAAGTTATGCAGAACAGATGAAGTAGACTCTACTCTCAGTCCCTTACTTCGTATTTATTTGTCTTGTGTGACTGAAAGCTGAAAACAACCAATTTTTTGAAATTATGATAAATCTGCATCTTAGTATGATAACATTCGATAGTTTATGACTGCCATATAATTTGGTCTAACAACTTTGTTTAATATATTTATAGATTAATATGCGAGAAATAGCAACTTCTAACAGTGGAAGAATTCGACTGACTCATTTAAGGCCCAAGCTCCAGCTGATCAGTGCACTGGCCAGTACATTTTGTAGTCATACATAAAAAATAAATTATAGAGAGACTCTAAAAATATCACATCTATAAAAATCATTCCAACAATTGATGCCATCTTAAGGTTTTACCTGGAAATGTTGTAGCATGGTGGACCAAAAAACTGCTTAGGGCAGAAGACATTTAATTACTGGTTTTATGAAAAGTTTCAATAAAAATATTGTGGCTTTCCGTTTAAACATCTCATGCAGAGCAGCAAAACCAAAGATAACCATGCTGAGTTCCTGGTGAGAGGCAGGAAGATAAAAATCAACATTAAACAGAATTGGAAGAAAAGTGGTTTTATTGTTCAGACAGACACAAAATGTAAACGAAAAGTTCAAATACTAGAGGGTATATTGGATAGTAGAACATGGTTTTAATCAACATTTTTTCGGTACTGATTAACGCAGTGATCTTTTAACACACTTTTAATAGTGTGTCTTTTTGCAACCATTAACCTCTCAGGGTTAGGAAATCACTTTATCAAATGTCACTTTTGTGTTGTGGCAGACGATGGAGCTGATGCAGTCCCATAAAGATTTTACCTCTCGACCTTTAGAACAGTGATTTTATTGTCTCAGGCAAACCTTAAAATTATGCCTTGGCATTAGAGAGTAGTACAGATCTATCCCACCCTAGAAAGCTGGTGCCTGGAGGTACACATTCCTTATTAACTAGTAGAAGAAAATTTTGAGAAATTAGTCATCTTCGCCTATAAGAGTCACATGACAAAGCACCATATTTTTTAAATGTCTGTACCATGGTGTTAATAATATAACATCATTTTAGGCATTCTTCATGACTCAGAAGTGAGAAGACAAAGTGTCATAGAAAACTTGTTCTATTTCCTAACAAATTAATTACTTCCAGTTTCTATTGGACAGTTTTAGTGGATTTCAGTGGAAGGATAATCGGTGAATATGGCAGCTCTGACATAATATTTCTTTTCAGGAAGTACCAGTTTTGGGGGCCTGAAGTTTGTTTGTATTAGGGACACTCATCTCCAGATTTACACATGAGGTCTAATCTAACTTGTTTGTCCTTAGACTTCCCTATCCTGTGATCAGGTCAGTTTTAGCCTGTCCCCTTTAGATGCAGGTGATTTTTATGCAGTAAAACAGCTTCATCAGAAAGGAGTGCAAAATTATACCACAGTACAACCAAGTTCTTGTCATTTTGCACAGCTGTCAGGGGGGCAGAGAATGGCTCAACGTCTCTTTGAAACAGGTGAAGTAGAAGTCATGGCTTTCACTTTTCAGATTAATTCTTCCAGGTAGCTTGAAACCCTCAGCTCTGTGGTCCTAATGAAAGACTCCAGATTGCTTAAGGTTCTTCATGCAGAAATTGCACCTTCTGTTCTCCTCAGCAGAATTTGATACTCCTTTACTTGCCATACTTTATTCTCTACTTACTGTTCTGCCACAAGAATGACAAGCAGGCAAAGTCTTACTGCACTCAATCTTCCCCTTCATACCCGCTCCCAAACAACCTCTTTTAGCATACTTGTATATTATCAGCTTTTATTTTTAATTTGTTCTAAAGCTATGCAGCATCACCCCAGAACAATGAAGCTCTCCTGGAACTGGGAGCAGTGGGGACAGTTATGCACTGTTATCTCACCTAGTTGTTATCTATATGAAAGAGCTGTGCTGTGAAAGCTCTTAGTACCTTGTTCAGGCACTAAAATGCCAAAGTTCCTGTCTGCCCCGCAGGGCTACTCTGCACTTTCCATACTATCTTAATATATTTTAGCTCAGAAAATCCTGATTCAATCTCAGCCAAAATTAGGTCAACTCTTGTCATTCTAAAAATGAAGATAATAAATATTCATTTATATATCTAAGCTTTTGGTGCTTTTTGCTAGGTATTGAGCCTACCTGGGTTCTTTATTTCAAGGAGGAAATTTGAGCAGAAGGTACTGAAATTCTTTGCTTTTTATTGTCTGCTAAAATACAGGGGGATAGCAGGTTGTTGCTGATGGTAGTGAACTCAAGAAGACAGGAACGATTTACACTAATAAGTTTTAGTGTGCCTAGAAAATCTTCCCTGCATTAAAATGATATCACTTGTGCATGCAACACTAAACTCTTCAGTGACACAAACCTGTCCTCTTCCGTTTAGCCCGTTCCCTGTACAGTTCCCTTTGTCTGAAGTCAGGATACACGAGAGGCTGTTCCCAGCAGGAAATGTGCAAAGCATCATCCTGTTTTGGAAGCTTATATAGCCTCCACTAGCAGAAATCCTGGTGATTCCATGCCTGCTGGTTTCACTTCTGTGCAGCTCTCATCTTTATTAGAACACATGTAGCTGTATTTACTGACAACTGTGGTGAGAGTGCTTTAAATACATGCATTTTAAATTATCTGTGGCTTATTTACAAAATTTTGGTACCACCTTTACATTCTAAGGGCATACAGTAGGAGTAAAATCTGTGGTTTTTTAGTAACCCTTTGGATCACAAAAGTTTTACATTCCAGTTGTGAAAATGATGCAGTGTTGGATATGCTTGAAATTATGGATATTTCTTTCCTTGACTGAAGATAGAAATAAATAAACTCTTGCTCATGGATCTTGAGCCTTTTCATGTTTAAACAAGTCAACCTGAATTATTTTAGTATACAATATTGATATTTCCTACTGAAAAAATGCCAAGAAAACAGATAGAAAATAATTCTGCAGGACTTTTTTTTCTTTTTTTTTTTCACTGAGAAGCTCTAAATAGAGCTACATAATCAGAGAATAGCTGAGGCTGCAAGTCTCCTCTGGAGACACTGTATTCAAACCCTTTGCTCAGAGTAAGATCACCTAGACCGTGTTCCTCAGGCCATGTCCAGTCAAGTTTTAAATAACTCTGAGGATGGAGACACCACGACATTTCTTGGCAATCTGTCCTAGTGGTTGATCGTAGTAAAAAAGTTTTTTTTCTTCTGTTTAAATGGAATTTCTTGCATTTTAATTTGTGCCAACTGCCTCTCTACCTTTCACTGGTACTACTGGAAAGAATATTCCTCCATCTTCTTTACCACCCCACACTGAGTGTTCATACACATAGCTCAGATCCATCAGAGCCTTCCCTTCCCCAGCCTAAACTCTCAATGTCTCTTCATGTAGCAGGTGCTCTATCCAGTCTGTCCATGTCACTTTCGCACTGGAGAGCCAGAACTGGACCCAGGATTCCAGATATCTTTTACCAGTGACGGGGAAGGATCACTTCATTTGCTGGTGAAGATCTTAATGCAGCCCAATGTGCTGTTGGCTGCCTTTGCAACAAGGATGCATTGTTAGCTCATGGTCAGCTTGTTGCTCACGAGGACCCTGAGGGCCTTTTCTGCAAAGCTGCTTTCCAATCTGCCTGTACCCAGACCGCTGTCATATCAGGTTATTTCTGTCCAGCTGCAGGACTTTGCATTTCCCATTGTTGAATTTCATTATATTCCTACTGGTCCATTTCTCCAGCATATTTGAGATTCCTCTGAGGTGCAGACCTGCCCTCCTGTGCACTATTTCCCTCATTTGATATAACCCATATGTTCTGAGGGTATGTATCAAGCAATCTGCAAATACTGCAAGCAACAACTCCCTCTTTTGGGAGCCTAGTTTTATATTGTGTTTAGCTACCAAGGGCCACAGGCAACACAGTTGGGTCATAACAGTAGATGTGTCATAAAGTGTAGGTGGGCAGCTCTTATTCACCTTTGTCACTTCCCTGTCTAATGTTCCTCAAGAGATTGGCATTAGAGATTTGCCCCTGCACATGCTACCAGCATTCCAGTGCTGACAGTCTGAGACTGCAGACTCAGCACCAGAGCCTGATCAGTATCTACACACTACGTGCTCCTCTGCCACATCTCTTGTAGGACCTGAGCCAACGTAATCTTCCAGAGGAGATTTGTTTAATATACCATTGCTCCAATTTATATGAGCATGCCAGAAGAAGACAGCAACATTACCAGTCATATATAAAAACTGAATGGACAGGCCAGTCATGTCTGAGAGAGGGTCTGACAGTCGGCATCCATGTTACCCTTAAGGCATCAAGTCCACCTCAAGCTCAGTGCTCAATGTCACCTATTATTCAGGAACGAGTATTCAAAAGTTGGTGAGTTGGGCCCAATACAAAACAAAACAAAACAAAAAACAAAATAAAACAGTGATTCCTTGTTTGCCAAAGCAAATAAGATTGTGAAAGTCACTCTGGAGGCAACTTAAGTTTCTAAATCCAGGCTGAGCAGGAAGATTTTTGAGTATTGTGCAGGACAGGTACAGCATGAATTCTGGCTGTAGCTAAAGAAACATGGGTACTTTATGCTGCTGCTTCAGACTAGAGGGTCTGTTGGAGTCCATAGTGCACAAGATTCTCTGTGGACAGAGTAAAGCAACTCTTTACACCACTCAGGTCTAACTGTGATGGAGCAACATGGGTTTCTAAGTCAGAAGAAAGAGTCATCAAAGAAGAACCTCTGGCTATGGAACCAGTAGGACAAGGAAAAAATATCGAAAATAACCAGCTCAGATTATTTTGTATTGAACCCAATGATTTTCTTAGTTTTTTTCTAATAGGCTTGCAACCAGAATTTCTGAACAGTACATTAGACTCACAGTTAGCATAACAGGAGCGAAGAACTAAATGCTGAAGATTGTTATCAGCAGACATATGGGAAAAAGAAAAAGACTAAAGAAACAATGACCATAGACAGTGGAAAGTAGATCCACACATATAACCTGTCTTAGCTTGACTTTTATATTGCCAGCTCATACTTATGATCCAGAAAGGAAAGAAAGGGATAATAGATCTCAGGGGGTTTATGTCTGGAACATCTGAAGTACTTACACAAAGGCAATGAGTAAACCTAAAAACCCACTGAAATTGTTAAGAAACTATGTAATCACCATTTACAGGTCACTCAACTGCAAATAAAAAAAAAAAAAGGTGCATGGCAAAGATGATGAAATTAAAAATAGCAGAGTTAAAGTGTCCCTCTCCCATGCTACACAGACCAGGCAATTCTTTTTACTCTCAGAAAAGGAGAGGTTCAAAGGTCAGCTGGTGTTAAACCTGAACACTAATGATATTTCTGCTTATTATGATGATATTTCTAATGACTGGGAATGTGGCCAGAGCATCTTAGCAAGTAAAATATCTCAATTAGCTGTAAACTCTTTGCCAAGTTGCTCAGACACATAATATGGCTCTCCTATCTCATTCAGTCAAATACTTTTTGGAATTCAACAAATGAGACTAGACAGAGGCAACTGGAAGCAAGCAATGATGGTAGAAAACTTTCCTAAGGAGGAGAGGTTTTCCTCTACAAGGGCTTTCACAAGGTACTGAGCACAAGTATATATAATTTAAATTTAGAGGATTTTTAAAAGTTCTTACATTTTGCTTTATTGTAGGCCAAACCTCCTCCAATCATTGCATCTCTTTGATGCTTCTGACTGTAACTTTTACCCTGCATCTTGATGGTTCAGATCCCCTCAGATACTGGGTCTGTTTGATTATTAAAAATCCCAGTTCCTTCCACATTATGCCAAGTAAATCTGTACTTGATTCTTTTATCTTTTATCTGACACTGTATCTACAAAGCTATAGTTTCTTTTATACTCACCTTCTCCCTCTCTAATTCTGACACAAATATCTGTTTGATTGTGTCTTCACAAAATATTTTGGATTTAATAAAACAGCATACTTTGGCAATACAAAAATTCTGCCAGGTCTAACAAACAAAACAATTTTCATACATGCACTTGCATGTACATACATGGATGTATTTCTACTATGCCTTGAATAACTGGTATTTATCTTGAAATATTTTCTTAGATTATTTCTTTACAAATATCTTGTAATAATTTTTATAGGCCATATGTTTCAAATTTTCTCATACATTATATAAAAGGAGTGTCAAAAGTCTTACTAAAGTCACTATCTCATGTCTTTAAATTCTTCTTCTAATGAAGAATCATTAGACTGTCTTCTATATCTGAGGATATTTCATATGAGTTCTTGACAACTTAAGAGCTGGACTGTACCTAACAAGCAACAAACAGTTTGCTAGTCCCCCAATCTTTTCTTCCCAATTGTTACAATTTTTACCTTTCTCTGTGCACATGTGGCCTGCAATGGATTTGTCTTGGATCCAGCTGGCACTGGCTCTGTCAGACATAGGGGAAGTTTCTAGAAGCTTCTCACAGAATCACATGCATGTGAATGTGAAATGAACACACACACATACACACATCTTTCCACTAAAGTGTGTCAAGAGATCACTTACAGTGGAATTCTTCCCCTCTAGCAGGGGTTTCTCCTCAAAATTGCATGGCTATGTTTGAAGCTGAACAAGCAATGAGAGAAGAGAGCTGAGATCTTCTTGGTATTTGTTTGAGGTTTTTTGGGTTTTTTTGGCAGAAGTACACCTTCTATATAGGCAAGAACCTGCTGAGTGATTGCAAAAATTCAGGGAAACTTTTTTGAAGTAGAGATAAAAGGAAACTATGATGCTATGATATCAAGGTCTGCATTCCATCGTCATCTGGACCCTCACCTCTATTTGCTACAGAAATGCAAGGCTTTTTAGATGTAGAGTTTGGGTTTGATAGATCTGGGTTTTACAACAGGGCAGTCGTATGACTGGAACTGCAAAACTAATGTCTGCTTGGAGCTCATATACGGCCCTGAAGACACACTATTGGCTTTCAAGAAGGCTTATCTGTAAACAAAAAATATTATTATTCTAAACAGTATTGCTTATTACTGGGTAGAGTGAAGGAAGCATACACAGTAACTAGAGTTCGTAAAGTCTATACCACGTAAATCTCTAAGAGGTGAGCAGTGTCTTGACTTGTCTCAGCTTCAGAGTGATTTTTTTCACTGTTTTAAGTGGGCTGTTATAAGTACATATAATGGACTCTTGAGTTTATTTAGTCCCAAAGTGTAGAGAGAGATGAAAAATTTCAGAAAGCTTTGTAATACAAAACGTACATTACTGTTGCTAGCCAGCATGCATTATAAGACCTTTTAAAATATTTTGCAACTGTTTTATGTCTTTCCATTCCCAGGCTATGCCATCAATTAAGTTTATGTAAGTAAATGAAATTATGTTAGTGCTGAAGTAGTAAGGATTGCATTTGAATCTAAGCTTTTCTTGGCCTTTGAAGCTGTTTGTGTACAAAACTGTTCCTTCATGTGCATATGGCTACAGATTTGACTGGCTCCACACCTGTGCAAACATGTGATATTGTGTGTGAGGATTATCCAGTGAGTGCTTGAGTGCCAAATCTCCCACTTGTGTACTGGTAGTGTTGAAGAGCAAGTCGAGTGTGGGTGCAAGTGTTTGCACTGCTGGATGTGGGAAGGTATAATTGTTAGTGCAACTTCACAAGTGCATAAAGGAGCCAGCAGGTTGAATATTTGGTCTGTGAGGCTGAGTGCCAATGGCTGCACTGGCATGGACATCCCAACTCACAGCAGAACTCTTAAACACACACTGACTCATTGTGTATCTACACCTAAAATACCTCACCCATGTCAAATTTGAGCTCTGGGAAGTCACAGTCTAAGTCCCTTGAAGACTAGGAAGTGAGCAGGAACAATTTTCTATGTCTCCCTACAGTGTGCCCTCTGCATGAACAAGACTCATAGTGTAAAGCAGATGCAGGAAAAAGCAAACAAACAAAGAAAAAAACACCAGCAACCTCCCAACAAACCAATGAAAAAGAACACACCTCCCCTACATGGGGGAGGGCAAGCACTTTAGCTGTTTACCCGTCTCATAGACTTTCATAAGCTCCCAGACTTGCTTCCAGATAGTTTCCAGAGCTTATCTTTTTCTGTCTTTTCCTCTCTCTTCAGTGTTTTGTGATTTTTCTCTTCTCATTTAGCAGCTTGGAACCATTTTTAACAGAGAGAGGACAATTGTAAAAAAGGTAATATTTTCTAAAGGAAAAAACACCTGTAGATGAGAGGTTGCTACTGTGCAGAACTTTCTTTCAAAACTCTATTTGGTAATGAGGATTGAGTTAGCAGTAAGCTGTGACTTCAGCAGAGCCACCTTTAAAATGGAAGTGTTGATAAGTGTATAAACTGGGACATGCTGAAGTGTATTGTCAGACTCAGTATGTAGTGTCTGAAAAATGTTAACAAAAGGACTCAATTAGTTTAAGATGAAGTGAATAATAAGTTGAAATACCAGGATTCCTCGACTGAGGAAAAATAGACTATTGCAGAAACTTACCCTGTTTGACAATGGTGAGACTAGGAGGTGTAGGTCACATTCCAGCAGAAACAGGCAACGATAGTTCTAATAAAAGTTTCTGTGTTTGGAAAGCAAGCTAGGAAAAAAATTACTGAATGGAAAACACAATAAGAAGCAATTATACCACTTGTCTTAGGCCTATTCAGGCTTCTGAAAATGTCTAACGCATTAGAAGACTGCTTGGAAAACAACATCTACCACAATACTGTCAGTACGCAGTGCTGCCGTACCTCATTTGTACTGACAGCTTCTTGTTGGCCTCTTCTGACTGGGGTCACTGCCATCTCATCCCTTTCTTTGGGGGAAACGTCTCCTTGCACAGTGTTGATGGGATAGTTAGGGTTGCCTTAGATCTACCGCACTCAGAAAACTTCCTTTCCTTCATTTTCCCACTTACTCCCTTTTGTTTTCTTTATGTGTGAGCACTCTGCACTTCCTGCACTAATTCCCATCTTCCCTGTTGAAGGACTAGCACGCCATAAAGAATGACACCAAATGGTAGGCAAGCCCAGCCTACCACATTTCTTAACCTGTGGTCTGGAAAGCAGATATTTTTTTGGAGCAGTAGGCTTACAAGTAAACAGCTCTCTGAGGAGATGGGGAGGGTCACTGCAGTGACAGGGGACAGCTAGATGTACTGTGACTCCAGCTAGTGTGTTTTGGTTTTCATTAAGCTGTTTTTAATCTAAAAATATTTTGAAATCTTACAGTTTAAAGTTATTTGCTGTGTGATTTCTCACAATGCAAATAATTCACTTAAGTGCAAACACATGCCAACTCTTGCAATTTCTCCATATTGTTTAAGCAAATTACTTCTATGAAAACTCTTATCAGTGTCATGATTACATTTTTTTTCCACTTAAAATTCAGATAAATTATATTGCTGTAATAATTTGTTCCGGGCATAAAACTTAAGGTCTGTAAATAATTAACTCAAAAGTTATCTAGTTACCATACATATTAAATCAGTAGGAGAGAAAATGTATTTATTAGAAAAAGTCAAGCACTTTTTTGAGTGAATGATAGCCAAACATACAATTTGGTCACAGAATTTCTAAACCTGTATCTAAGTGAAGTTTCAGCAAATGCATTTTTAACTTCTAATGTTGAATGCCATATATCGTGCATATCTGAAGAATGTTGATTTTGTAAGGCTTGAATTTTCCTGTTGAATTAGCTCTTAATCTGGCACTTACTGAACTCAAAGGGCTTTCTGCCAAACCTCACCCAATTTGGTGACACCAGCAGACATGATAAATCCCATAACTGTACTGTCTCCTTTCCTCTATTTTTATAGGAATCTGTAGCAAGAAATGGCAACATTCTTTTTGTTTGAGCCAGTTTTAACACTCGAACTTTAAATAACTAAGATTGCAGGAATTTTTGTTTGGTTTCAAACTGATGATCTCTTTATTATTCCTTTGCTTCCTAACTTGTAAAGAATGAAACAGATGTCTATTTACGAGACAACTTCTTAGAATAAATTAAGGACTGGCTTCCAAAAGTTATGAGCAGCTTTTATTTCTTGTCTAGACATATTTTTAAATTGGAAAAGAGAAAAAGAATGTTTATTGTTTTTATAGTATGACAATGCTTTGATTAATGTATTAAAAAAAAAAAAAACAGAAACCCACCTACTTGAGGCAAGCAAAGTTGCATTCTGCAACACAAGGTTTTATCTCTCGTTGTAGCAGTCTTATATTTATGTGAGGTTCACACTCTGCTGACTGATCCCATCAGAGATCTGTCCTGGTGAAACAAACCAGAAGGGAGTGGTCAATACTTTTGTCAATACATACACAAAAAAGGTTTCTGTCTGAAGTTTAATAATTTCCCTTGCATGAAATAATTTTACTGGAGAAAATTTGATATCCAGGTTTCTCCTGAAAAATCTTTCCATGTGCATTGGATCTCAATTAATTTCCACTGTCTTTCTTCACATATAGAAAGGAGTTCAGTTCAGGCTGTTTTCCTGGACATGGTGTTTTGCTCCAACTGATACTTTAAAAACCAAACAAGAAAAATACAGTGAGACATGATGAGAAATCTCCACAGATTTAGAACATGGGTTCCAAAAGAATGATCCAGATGTAAATTGTCACAGACATATAGACCTTAATGGAATTGTTCTGATACATGCCAGCTGAAGGTCTAACCCAGAATGTTCATGGGAAGACTCGGATGTGTGAAACTGGGCGTCCAGTTGAGAATAAATTAACTTTCTTGGACAAACCAGATCACATTCATTTGGAAAGTAGTCCCACTAGTTGGCATTGATTTTAAAACGGTTTTTTAAGCACCTTTAATAGTGCCTGATTCAAACCCAATGAAGTCAGTGGAACAGCTCCCTTTAATGGGTCTGGAATCAGGCACATCATGAAAACTGTTTCACCATATGTTTCAATGACATTTAAGTTCACTTGTCTTGTTTGAAGAATTCTTTATTCAGTTACTCACAGCTTGAGATTCTCAGTTCTTTGGACATTTTTGGTCGATTTCGTTTTTGTTTGGAAGAAGCTGGAATGGGAAGAACTCAGGGAACTTTTTAGGCTAGGAAAAATAATAAGCATCCTGGGGTTGGCTTGAGGTATTGGGATTTTTTTTTTTAATGCCAATTTAATTCTGACTGCTTGAACTTTGATGCAAAAGAGAATATTGCTGGTATGCCAGAGATAGAGAAAGCTTCTAAAATTCTTTTTGCAAATTTATTTTGTTTTGAAAGGAGGAACAAAATAGAATCCAGACCCTTCATTTTGAAAGATCATGAAAGACCATGTAAGAAAGATTGGTTTTGGCATTCATGACAGCTTTACTGATGAGACACATCTATTACAGGATGATTATCCTTCAAAACTGTAATAATGCACCACCAGAAATATGGCTGTCATTGCTCTCAATATTCTTGCTATAACAATGACAGCAATTTGGGATACACCTCCAACAAGATCAGTATGATCCTGCAGGGAAGAAGACATATTTATGTATAAACCTTCACAGAATTATCCCATTTTTAAGAGCTTAAAATCTCTTGTGAACTTATGAACATCTAAAAAGAAAACTGGTTATTACTAGAAAGAGCAAATATGAATGGAAAATAAGAAAAATGTGTGTACAAAATTCATGTCTGGAATTCGTTTTTCTGAGTTACGAGGCACTAGTTAGTCTAAAACTAAAAATAAAGACAAACTGAAAAGAATCCTAATAGTGTGGCTTCTTTTGAACTGCAAATTGACACAGACATTTTATGGGGACAAAAAAAAAGTGAGGCAAGTAATCTACCAGCGTGAAACAGTGAACGTATGCTGCAAAGGATATGAATTCCCTTACAGTGGTGATAACTTCCATATTCAGCAGAGGTGGATGTAAAATGTGGTTGAGTCATGCCAGTTTTTTGCTGTCAGATCATTGCAATTTCAAAGGCATGACCAAGGAGTTATGCACATGGAATACCTTACTGTGAAATGAGGAACAGGGCCTGTGATAATAAAAATATTTGCATCTACATATACTTTTGTAAAAAAAAAACCCAGACAAGATTCCCCCTGCTGCAACCCCCCATCCCCTATTACAGCAGCCAGAATAATAACAAAAAAGAAAAAGACAATATGGTCAAGGAAAATTTTGCACCTATTGGTTAGTCTTCTAGTGTTCCAGGGATTTATCTGTCCTTATAAAAAATAAATATTTAAAGACAAATTTTTGAAAAAAAAAAATGTTTGCACTGTACTTTCACCCTAGATTTCTGGACTGAGGAGAACAGCATAGACTTCTGGATAATTGTTCTTTATTCAATTTATTTTGTCTGTCAAGAAACCAGCATGGTTCTTCACAAAAATATTTAAACATCCTCACATAATCCCATTGAAGGAAGTATTTGCATCAGAACACAAAATTTTAATTCCACTAATTTATGTAAATATGAATGTGATGGGATTCCTGAAACTGATTTATACCTAATGAGCATTCATAATCTCTTAGATACCTTCTCCCTACTTAGTCAGAAGCTGCATTAGCACACTACCTTCCTGAGGCAGCTGGATCCCTTTGGATCCCTTTGTTTCCCTTTGGAAAATCCCCATTTTCACCTGTGGTGCATTTTTGAAAGCTCTATAAAGTGTTTCAGGAAAATCAAATGTATTGATTTAATCAACACGTCTTTGCTAACCTAACTAATTTGGCTAAAAAGGATTAGGAAGTCACTGCAAGTGAAAAGTTGACAAGTTCCAGCAGAGAGGACCCATGAGCATTAGGGCTGGCAGATCTCTCAGCCTTTTGTTGAAGCCATCAGAATGTGGATATAGCTTAAACCTCTCACCAAATGCACCCAAAGGTGTCCTCCAGATAGAAATGGAATTCGAATCTACTTAAATCTTGTGGGAAAGCACATAAAGGGAGAAGTTGGTAGGTATTAGCCTGTTGGCTTGCTCTGTTTTGTGTTGCAGTTAGAAGTCATCTTGATATGATACAGCCCAGCATAAGCACATATGGAATGAAATGTGACATGCAATAAACAAAGCATTTTAAATGAAACTTTTTATAGCCTTAAGAAATAGAAGAAACAGTCACACTCTGCTCATTAGCTTGTAAAAGTAGACACAATGGCTTGTTTTGTAGGAAATTTCAATTCATGCCCATAAATCAAGAAACAACGTAAGCAGTTCTGATTCTAGTTTGTGGGAAAATGTTTAATTGCTTATTTATTTGATTTGTTGCTCCAAAATGTATTCTTATACGATGTATTCTTACATCTTGTGTCTGCAAAGAGTGGAGAGATGTTTCTTAAAAGTGTTTTTTAGAATGACTTGGTATTGGTCCAGTGCTCTGATGTCACTGGAACAGAAACAGGACTCTGGATTTATTACAAGGGGAAAGACTCTTTTTACTTTTCTCTGTTTTATTGCATCTTTCTTGACATTAAACTCGGGTACTCAGTACAGCCTATTCCAGATGTAAAGTTTTTCTTTAAAGTACTATGCCAATTACTGACACATAATGTCATATAAAGTATTGTAAACTATTAGATAAAATGTACTAATAAAATCAGGCCTATTAAACACTTGCAATTTGATTTCTCCTTTTAAACCAGCACATTAAAATTATGAAATGTAATATATTTATTACATATAGCATATGTTTGCATAGTAAAAAATAACAAAATATAAACTTAGCTCTCCTTTTTACCGATTGTCAAATAAATTTTCTGATAGAAAGACTTTTGGTAGCTTCTGGAGGCTTTATTGCAAGATTAAATGCTTTCTCTGTAGTATAGTTGCAAGACAAAGGACAGATGTCATAGATCTCTTCCCAAAAGAACATCTTTCCCTAAAATGTCTCATTTTTACCTCTAAACTCCAACTCCAACTTGTAAGCTGCATCCTTGACTTTGACACCTCACAGTATGCATTTTTTATCTTATTCTGTTAGATAATGCTAACTTGCCATAGTGTTATCCACCATCACAGTGCTCCTGGAGATTGCTTTTGCACATATTGGAGAATGTAACCTCATTTCCTCTCTTCTACACTTAAAAGCTAAAATGTCCACATTAGTTTCTTTACAAATATTTAGACTAAATGCTCAAATACAGTATGTGGCTAATTATGCTTATTCACCTGTAGTAGCAATCATAAAACCTTGTGCTCAAATAAACACTTATATACTAATTTAATTCTGTTCAAGAAGAAATACCTTTATGCCTCTTGGAGGGAGAAATAAATAAACAAATGAAGATATTTTAAATTAGGTCTCTCTAAAGCATAGATTTTTGGATTTGTAAAACCGTTATTTCAAGAATTATCAGTATAAGCCATAAGCCATACATTTAACAGACAAAAGATCACATGGGATCTCAGACAATAGAGAGAGAAACTTATTATAGTCATTTAAACTATATATAGAAAGTTTTGGCTTATTTACAGAAGGGTTTGGAGTAGTTTTTTGAAATTTCTTTGAACTTTTTTGAATGATCATGCACAAAATGCATATATACCTTTGAGTAAATATCTGTTATAGTTTCTTTTAAGTTCTGAGCACTTGTCTAAAGCCAGGAATTAGATTGAGGTGAATGCCAGGCAATTTAAAATAATATAAAAAAGAAAAAAATCACGTAGATCATCATAACAGAAATAATCGTGAAATAAGTAATTTATTTGATAACTTTTTGAAAATTTTGAAATCTCTTTTGCATTGTTACTAAGCCATACAGTGCAGTTGCTCCATCATGTGTGCTTATATTGGCAGATCTAATTTTGAGCAATATGTCATAATCAGAGTGCTGTAACCTTAATGATTCATTCAAGGCAACAATTAAGAGCATGAATTTATAGTTAAACTATGCTCAAATAATTTGATTTAGAGCACTCTGAAGAATGTGGAGAGAATTAGTTTCTCTGCTGCATTTTTTTGCTACTCTTTAGGCAGTGAATTTGAGCTCATATAATACACACATTTCTACAACTACTGGGGTAAAAGGCATTGCAGGTAAAGGAAGGACAACAAAGACTGATAAGAGATGTGATAAGTTTGATCAGATCAGGAATATCTGGGAGCATCTAGATGAATCACTGTTTCACAATTTCCCAAACTCTTGCATAACAGTAGATAAGACATTATCAGGTAGGAATATTTAAGAGGAAAACAATTACTCCATTCAAAGTGCTCTATAAGTTTGAAAAAACTATAAATCCTATGGTTTCTCAGAAAATATTTTTACAATAAACATAATAAAGGAATTTTTGGTTTAGGATAAGTAAGGAAAGAGGAAATCTATCATATGAAAAATACATTGACTTATTTAATATAATAAAATAAAAGTTAAAAAGGGACACGACCTTCCTCATAAAATACGAACACCTCAATAGTAGAGCAGGAAAAACAATGCTGGCACAGGAATAAATAGGAGAAAATTGACCATTAATAAATTAAAGCTGAAAATTGGAAGTCTGTTTCTTGCTTTCTCTCTAAAAGTCCAAAGAAACATACAAGTAAGGGTAAATAAAAAATGTAGGCGTTTGAGGGAGAAAAACTTTCACAATTTTATTTAAATTTAAGATTTACATTCTTGTATTGAGGAGGATCGATTCATTATAGTGAATATTGTGCAAAAAAAGTGAGGAATTCAATCAGGAAAGTATATTTTGATCCCTTTTGCATTTGAAGTTAAATTACTTAAAAGTTAAGTAAAAAGTAATTGTCTCATGTTCAAGTGTTTCATAGACTGCATTTAATTTCACACTAGATACATTGCTTCATATGGTTAGAATAAAATTATATTCTTGCACAAATTTCCTCCCTAAAAGGGTGAGAACTCCTCTCTACCATTTGGCTTACTGAGGCTGAGCAGTCTTAACCAGGAGAGAAGAGGGTTTGAGACTTGAGTTTTTCATTTAAGTTCTTGTGTTTGCCTGGGGCTACATAAACATATGTGACTCATCATTTAAAAGAAGAAAACAAATGAAAAAAAAAAAAGGGGAGAAACGAACTTGCCATGTTCACTATGTAATGAACTATCACTATGCAATGAATTCACTATGAACTAGTAATTGTGGTATTAACCATTTTGGGTTTGAAGTAACCAGAGACCTTCCACAGGTTCCAATGGAAACCTTATAGTCAAAAATATGTTAATGAGCCATAAGAATACAAGCAAGATGTTTTAAAAAGAAGAATGGGAGAATGAATGCAAATAAAATATATTCTTCTGCCGATTTAATATATTTTATTTGTATTCATTCTCTCATTCTCTCTCTCATAACTAGAAGACAAGCACATGTATGTTTCTTTCCCAGCGCTACAGCACAATCTTTTTCTCTAAAATGAACCCAAAGAGGCTGGACATTCTTCACATGGTTTAAAGCAGAGGACTCAATATCAGATTTCTTTTTCTAACCCTTTTCTTCATGTTTAATTAAATCCTGTGCTTCTCTTAGCTCTCTTTACAATGGAAAGAGAAAATATTGCAGCATCTTATTAATGAAAATTCAGGAATTACACTGCCCTTTCTCCCTGCCAAGACAGACATTCTACAGGGAATACTCAGGATTTTCTCAGGATAAGATTAAAAGCTCCAAAGAGTGGGGTGCAATGTCTGTACATCCAGGAGCATTGTGCCAGGTCTGGATTGTTCTTTCCCCATACTCTATCCATATTTGACAGTGCACTGTGCCTTCAAGTGTGTAACTTAAGTTTGGCTGCAGTACTCTTTAGAAAGAGCCACGGTTTATATTTCAGAGACTGCTATAAGGCTTGATTAATAAGCAGCCTAGAAGGTTTCTGGAGTGTGTGAAAGATAACTTCTTGGCACAGCTGGTGAGTGAACCATCTAGGGAAAGGGCCCCACTGCACCTGGTGTTTGTGAACTGAGGAGGGCAGTTGGGTGATGTGATGGCTGGAGACCATGAGATCACAGCATTCTCTCACCCACCTGCTCTAGGCAGGTTTCCTCCACAGGCTGCAGGTGGATCTCTGCATCCCCATGGTCCTTCATGGGCTGCAGGCACTTCGTTGTTTGCACCATGGGCTCCAGGGAAATCTCAGTTCTGGAGCCTGGAGCACCTCCTCATCTTCCACTAGCCTTGGTGTTTCCAGGGCTGTTCCTCTCACATATTCTCACCCTGTTCTTCTCTGGCCACAATTACATCTGTGCAGTAATTTTTTCTTCTTCTTAAACAAGTTTTTACCATTTCTAATTGGCCCAGCCTTGACCAGAGGCATGTCTGGTGAGCATCCTGGGAGCTGCCAGAGATTGGCTCCGCCAGACATGGAGGAAGCTTCTAGCAGATTCACACAGAATCCACCTCTGTAGCCCCTCCTGCTACCAAAGCTTAGCCATAAAAACCCAGTACACAACCCCCTGCAGCACTACAGGCTGGGGGCAGAGTGGCTGGAAAGCTGCCCAGCAGAAAAGGATCTGGGTGTGCTGGTCAACAGCAGGTGAACATGAGCCAGCACGTGCCCAGGTGGCCCAATAACATCTTGGCCTGTATCAGACATAGTGGGGCCAGCAGGAGCAGGGCAGTGATCATTCTCCTGTAATTGGCACTGGTGAGGCTGCACATCAAACCCTGTGTCCAGTTTTGGGTCCCTCACTACAAGGAAGACACGGAGGGTCTGGAGCCTATTCAGAGGTGAGGGAGCACCAGTTCAGAGGAGGGTCTGGGGCACCAGTATTGTGAGGAGTGACTGAGGGAACTAGGATTTAGCCCGGAGAAAAGAAGGCTAAGAAAAGAAGGCAGAAGGGACCTTATCACTCTGTGCAGCTACCTGAAAGGAGGTTGTAATGAGGTGGAGGTCATTCTCTTCACCCAGCTAACAAGCAGTATGACAAGGGAGAATGGCCTCAAGTTGTATCAGGGGAGGTTTAGATTGGATATTGGAAAAAAAAAGTCTTCACTGAAAGGGCTGCAAGCATTGAAACAGGCTGCCCAGGGAAGTGGTGGAATCACCATTGCTGAAGGTGGTGCAGATGTGGTGCTTAGGGACATGGTTTAGTGATGGACTTGACAGTGATGCACAGTTGGACACAAAGATCTTACAGGTTTTTTCTAGCCTAAATGGTCCTATGATTTTCATCTGTTCCCAATGTTGTATGAAAATCGTTTGCCCATTGGCCCTAGAGTGGCTCATTTTCTGTGTTATTCTTGTCAACTAAGCCTGTATTAGACCCCATAGGTTTTCCTAGTTTCTATCATGTGCTGCTGGTCCTATGAAAACTGGTGTAATTAAAGGCCTTTCACTTAGGTATGTGAAAAAATTATCTTGATAAAATGCTGAGTGTGAAAAAAAATCTGAGGAAGATAAAAGAAAAATGTATTCTATTCATATGAATAGAAGGCATAGGTCATTAAAAGAACATGGGCTTTACATTATAAAAACACTGAACACAGATGAAAGTAATTAGGATGGACAATCAGTTCCCATGTAATTTGGATTTGTATGTCACAATTTCTCTTTATTGTTTAACATTTGAACTGAATATGTAGGGTAACAAGAGTAATAATTGAACTCTTTTCGTTTTCTTCTATTTTTTAGGGGCTTTTTGAAATTCACCACATGAATAGTTGAAAATTGGCAGTACCAGCGAGTAAAAACAGAATCCAACAGACACTAGAGGTGAAGGGGACTTCTACTGATTCTCCAGAGATAACTATTGTCTTCTTGAGAAAGATGTGGGAAGCAGTTTGGTAAAAAGAGGCAGCAAGCCTCATCCTAACTACCCAGATTTGCTTTGATCACCTTCTCTCTAACACTGGTGTTCCAGGATGTTTCCTTAGTTGGGACTCCTGAAAATCATTTGGGAACATCAGGCTAGCAGAATGCAGTATATTTTGTGTTTCACCCT
Source organism: Irena cyanogastra (assembly GCA_013397155.1). Classification (NCBI taxonomy): domain Eukaryota; kingdom Metazoa; phylum Chordata; class Aves; order Passeriformes; family Irenidae; genus Irena; species Irena cyanogastra. The sequence continues at coordinate 414,665 of VWZV01003214.1, read as the reverse complement.
CCCTCTCCCTTCACTTTTCACAAGTGAAAAAGTTCCATTTGAGAAAACATATTCCCCTCTTGTCTTCTTTTTGGGAACTACTTAAAAGAGAAATCTCAAGTAGCCAATGAAGTAACAAAAGCATTTTTGGTGTACTGGCTCTTTGAGAGGTTTATAAATCTGACCTTTTCAAAAGAAGCATTCCTTTAAGAAATAGAGAAAAACTTCCTTTAAAGTTCATTCTCTTAAAGAAGCTATTTGTCACCCTCTCAAATCTAGTTAAAACTTTTTCCAAAACTGTTTAACAACAAACATGGCTTTTTTCTTAAGTAGTAAAAGTATGTACTGCTAGCATATTCTCTGAAGCCAATAAATACCAGCTGATCAGCCTTGAATCCTTTTAGGAAGTTTAAAACAGCTGTGCTGCAAAATGAAGTGAGAAAAGCAGCAGGAACAGGCTTTGGCAAGCCTGGATTTGTTCATACTGAAACAAAGGTTCTAAATTATTTCAGTGCTGGTAACCTGCAAACAGTAACTCCAGCTATTCACTTCTGTGAGTGAATAGCACGCACGAATAACCCAACAGACAAATTAATTCAGCTGCAATTGGGACACAAAAAAAAAAAGTGATGCCTTTATAAAATTTATTTATAAAATATGTGTTCAAACACCTTGCAGACTTAAAATATGTCAGTTAGATCCACCTGAACCATTTGCAGATTCAGAAAACTGGAAGGAAATTAACCCCTGATAGATGAAGTGTGCTTATTTAATTAGCCTAATATGAAAGATAAAGCTATTAAAAATTCTCAAAGGCATTGTACAACAAGAAGAATTTAGTCATAAGCATTGGGTTTTTTAATCAGCTTTCCTAATGGAGCGTGTTGTTCCAATAAATTGGTTGCAACCCAGTGTGCCATTAGGTTTGCCTTCATAGGCAGCCAATCTTTCTTCAATGCTCTATTCCATTGCTAGGCATATTCAGTAGACAGCCTTACTTAATGGTTTATTTCTTTTGATGGTAGCCATTGATAATTGTTTCTTGTTTAACTACCACTCACAGATTCAGCAAAATGTTGGACTGTTGACTTGAATATTAGCTGTGGCTTTGGCACCTTCTTTTTTCCTGGATGGATTTTGGTCAGCATATATGGATAGTCTTATTTATGGAGATAATAGCTTTTACTTTGTTAAATCACAGTTTCAATTCAAATTCTGCGATAGCCCTTTGAGAGAAAAAGAGGACATAAACTTCTTATTTGATGTTCAGAGGAATAAAAGTCTACCAGATTCTTACAATTGTGGAAAGAAATAGGCAAGTGTTTGTTGCAATTCTAGCTCCTTTCTTCGATCTTATTGAATAAAATTCAAGAGTCATTTCTCACACAAACAGTTTGCATAAGAAATTTACTTCTGGGCATTGGCCAAAATGTCAAGTCACTTAATTTAGGTGTTTTAATCTTCTACGTTAACTAATGGACTTTCTTACAGATGAGGCTCTAAATGCAGATTACTTAGTCTTTCCACCAAAGAAAATTATTGTTAGCCTATTCACAATTTTGTGTCAATCTGAAAGTGGTCCATCAACTCAAAATGCCAGTAGCACCTCATTGTTTATTTCAGGAAAGCAGTCAGTAAAAAATGTTACTGAACAGCAATTAACACAATCATATACACTCTGTCCAGTTTCTCCAGGTCATGTATTGTACCATCTATTCTTCCAGTGAAAATGTACTCTTCTCTTTAGGCTGTTTGCATATGAAAGAATTTTGACTTTTGGTTTTGATTCTCCCTTTCTGCTAATATTTCAAAGTATCAAGTGAAATGATGCCATATGTATATAATCATTCAGGGAACTCTGGACAGACATTCAAGGAAATGTTTCTTGGCACTTTCTGATCTCCTCCCCAAAACATTCCTGCTCCTATTTAGGGTTCTGGCGAAATGTCCTTAGAAAATAATGGATTCCAGGACAATACCTCAGCCTTTGACAAGAACTATCCAGTAAAAACATCATCCTAAGAATCAAGAATCTTGTTTTCTCAAATTTAGACTCCACCTTTTTCTGTTCACACTTACTTTTGTGAGTTACTTTAGGCAGAATGAGATTTCTGGAGGCCAGAAGTTCTTAAATATTGCAGCCTTGTGCTGCCTCACACACACACCCCACCACACACACACCCCCTGTAAGAATTAAGGATAGAGGTTGGTTTCTCACAGTCCAGTTCAGTAAGGGAGATTAGGAGATTAGAAGCCACTGAGACTCAGAGGAGGCAGGGTTTACCATGTGAAGGTAGAATGAGTGGTCCCAGAGCAGCAGCAGAGAGAAAAATATTCACCAGACAACACCAAAGTTAAGAGCAGAGAAAACTTTTGTTTACAGAGTGCCTTTTAAGAACTCAATGCTTCAGGCTTGATCACAACAGCGTATCTGAGCAGCAATTTCCTCTCACCCAGGGTACTCCTTATTTGCTCCACAGCTGGAGTCACCTAGTTATAACTTTGTGCTTTTTCTCTGACCCAGACACCTCTTTCCAGTTGAAATCCTTTGTTTCACACCCGCCACCACTGGAGCGACTCTTCTTCCCAAGTTTCATATTAGAATTAGAAAAGAAAATCCTATAAGGAATAAGAAACTGGCCTTAAGACAAATAACAGCTTCTATTTGAAATAAAAAAAGAATTAAGTTAAACTTCTAGCTGCCCAAAGATGATATAGACTGACAAAATTTCTACTTAATCAACTATATATGCATCTGATTTTTTTTTCTTAACAAGATAAACTGTATATAAGATATATATTAATCTGTTTGAGTTTACAGTAATAAAATAGTTGGCACCTACAGACACTCAGCTGGGAGAAAAACCTCTTGAAAAAGCAATACTTTGGCATGCACAGGATTCAGAATCTGACACTGCATTTTGAGTGCACAGCCCAAGGAACCCAGATGGTAAGCTACAAATAAAATGACTTGTAGGCAGCAGATCCACATTATACTAAATTCCTCACCTCTGATCCAAGAAATATACTGTGGTAGATAGATGTAGAGATAGGAAGTTGCTAATATGCATCATTAGCATTTCCAGACTGGTGCCTGTTGCCTAGGAGATGCTCTCACTTATTCTTGAGGTTGTGCAGGGTTTTTTACAGCTGTAAAAGACTGTAGCACTGAACTTTGTTGCAAAAAACTTCAGGAAGGAATTGGAGGTCAGAAAGAGTTCAGGTCATTGGGTTCTTAAATCAGTATCAGTGATAGTAGGAACAAGGAGTAACAGAAATATGCGAGGAGATTACCAAAAAAATTCTCCAAGGTAAAAAAATGTGAGATACATCTCAGGTTAGAACAATAATGTTGCCAACTTTAGCCCAGAGAAAATAAAAGTTATTAAGGTTCGAGCTTTCTGATTTTTTTAATGTTCTGTTTATATAAAATCAATAATTTCCAATGGATCAAGATATCGGTACAATTTTATGGTTTTTGAAGGACCCATCTCATTTCTTTGGCTTCTGCCTTTGGAAATCACTAGCAGAGCAGCTAATGTAGATGACCTACAATAGGCCTTCACAGAAAATAATCAGGGAAATGCTTGCTCAATTAGCTATATTTCTGCCTCTTAAGGAGTTCCTTTCAATTTAAAAGGTTCCTAATGCGACAGATTCAAGCTGTAAACAATTCAGATGGTGTCTTCCTCTCTGCCAGATGGGGGTTTTCAGTAAAATTCCCAGTAATCAGTCTTCAATTTTCATCCATCAACTATTCTGGAAAAAAAAAATCAGAATTTTTAACCATTCCATATTATCATGTTGAAAAGAAGTCCAAGCTTATGGTTTTAGCAACTCTAAGTGATAGATAGCTTATCAGTAACATGCCCATGAACTTGTGGCAGCAAGTATAAAATCCAATAATATTTCACAGCATTTTAAGTCACATCACACCTTATCTCAGTTATGTATATTTGGATTATCTTTTTCTCTCTCTTTCATTTTCCTTTGTTCTTCCAGAAAATTCAATATATTCATATCATTTATGATGGATGATTAGTACTGGGAGAAAAGTTAACAATTAGTAAACTTGCATCTATATTACACCTGTTGGTGCTGGGGGCACTAAGGCATTGCATTAAAAAATAAAGAGAATGTGCTCTACGATATCCCAACACAGCTCTGCTTTAAATAGCCAAGAAAGATTTGCACTGGGATGTTTGGTAAAAAACACAAATGATATGTTGTTTGAATCCTTTCATGTACCCTTACAACAGTGCTGGGATAGACCTTGGAATTACTGAAACAAGAAGCAAAACCCAGGCACCTTCAGAGGACGTGTCCTAGTTTTCCTGTGAATGTCAAATTAGTCATCTAAGAACCAGGTGTGTTCCAAGACAGCTGTCAGTGTTAAAGTGTGAAGAGTGGCTGTAAAATGCACGGAATGACTTGTGCTCTGAAGATGCTGGCTTTTCTTTTTGCCTCTCTTTGGACTACAGAATGTGCTCAGCCAAGAGTAAGCAAGCACCCAACATGAAGAGAGGGTCATCACTATGTGCACTATAATCCATCCTAACTCTATCCTTGCCTTCACAAGGATGACTGATAGAAATAGACTTCATTCATTAACCAAAGCTACCTCAGAGCAGGCAGAGTTTTCCACTGAGCCACCTCTTTTGCCCTCCACTTTATTTTGTAGAAAGCGGCAGTTCAAGGAAATATTTTGCTGCACTACTTCTGTGCTCATTCTCTAAAACAAAGACATGTCTATATTGTAAAGAATTCCATATGCAATAAACTTATTCTAATTTCCCTGAGAAAAAAAAAATTACTTTGATAGAAAATAATTGTTTTCAGCGGGCTTACATATTTTGGTCATTCATTGTGTGTGCATGTTGTTTTTTGTTGCTTCATGACCTTTGTGACATCAAAAGACACTCTTTTGTCTTTTGGCCACATTAGCAATCCCGAAACTTATGTCTTGATCACAGGTTCCTATTGTTCATCAGTGCTCTGTGTTATACATTCCTCAGTAGAAAAAATCCCACAGTCAAAACCCTTGTGGGAACTAAATGCACGTCTTAATTTTAACTCATACAATGCATAGGCAACTTCTCTTTAAACTGTAATTGTTAGGCCTGAACAAGCATCCATTGAAGACCTCTCCATTGTTGGTACCCTGGTGAGATCACTTGGAAAGCCAGTGGTTAGTGGTGTACAACAATATGCTAAAATGCCCGGAGGAATTAGGACGCTTTCTTAGCGTTGCCTGTAAACTTTTCTTATTGGCTTGCCTTTTCTTGTATGTGCCACTCATAATTAACTACAGCAAAAGAGGGCCCAGCAAGGAAAAGCAATTTATCTGAAAGCCCCTATTCTTTTCTCAAAATGTATGAAGGCTTATTTTGTACTTCCAGCCGGCCAGCATTTCCTTTTCATTTGCAGAATAACGATCTGATTGTCTCAAATAATAGAACAGCTTCTAGAGAAGCTCAGAGATGATAGAAATTTGCACTCATCTTTGCTGTAGTAGCTTCTATGCTGATAAGGAGTCACTGCCCTTCCTAGAAGTGACAAGCATGTATGAATACAGCACGAATAAGTGGATATTTCAGCAGCTATCTCACACGATGAAAAAAAAAATTGGGAAGTTTGAATCTTTGGGCAACAAAATAGCCAGTAAGTGTTATCATCCATATAATGCCATTTATGCTGGCATTCCTTCATCTGAGGAATGGAATTTCTTTCTTCATCTGTGAGAGACTTGTTGGTTCCAGTTTTCTTGAGGAGAGTTCTTAATGTTGTGGAAGATTCTGTATTTTTCCAGGTTCTGCACCAGGTAGTGTTTAACATGGTAATATTGTCTAAAAGGATCATGGATGCAACAAGTAAAATGCATTAAAAGAATCAAAAGGCTGTGTAAGAGACAACTATGCAGATCAAAAGCTCTTCCACAGAAATTATGATCCTTCAGAGCAGGTTTGAAAGGCCTGTGCATGGCTGATTTTCCATGTGAACCTTTAGGAACTGGTCAAACACAGATGCTTTGCACTGGCCTGAGGAGGAATCCAATCTCTGTAAACAAATATTACACTTATGGCTTGCAGGAATTTGTATTTGCTCAGTTATATTTTGCTTTTTTAATGTTAGCAACAAGTTGCTTTTAAGAAAAGAACAAACACCCCCATAGACACAAACATAAAAAGACTACATTGCTCTCTCCTCTTAACCGCACCTTCCCTGAAGTGTCTAAATGTTTGGTCTGGACTGTTTCATCAGTGCCTTGTCCTCTATGCCAAACATCAAAGACACATCAAGGCTGAACAAAAGTCCACTGAAGTCGGTAGAAATCCCTTCAGTATCTTTAGTGAGTACTGGATGCAGCTATAAACTTGCAGGTTGTTGCCAAGAAGGGGTGTCTGCTGCCACCAGTTATGTCCTGACACACTAAAGGCTTGCATATTTATTAAAAAAAATATTAAAAATTGTGTTTCCCAAGCAGCACACAAAGAAATAAAGGGAAATTTTCAGAAAGGAAAATAAAAACCCTGGAAAATAACTTTTGAAAATGGGAAGTATTGTTTAAACCATTTGTGATTGCGCTGATACCTTGCCTTCCCAGTTTGTGCTTGCCAAATGTGGGAAATGCATACTCGAAGCTATTTTGAAATTAAACAAATCAAAAGTGTTTGTAAATCTTCAAGCAGTTTCACCTCCTGTGCCCTAAAGTCAGCTGAAGCAAGGTTATTCAAACTGAATTTCAAGTGACTGTTTCTAGATTAATATCTCCTTCTAATTTTTAGCGGTTCAGAGCAATATTTTGGAAGAAATTATGAAATAATGGAAATAGGCCTTTTATAGGGGAAAATGAGAAACGCTTCTGAACTCTCACAGGACTGACAGTGATCACTGCTTAAATACTGTCTGTTAAAGAGGTTAAAATGCTATTCCTTATCTTTGGGTTTACAAAATGACCTGCATTATCTTGATTTTCTCCTCAGTGAATCATTCAAATGTTTTACATGTCATTAAAAGTAAGGGGAAATTGTTTCATGAACTGTTAGCAGGTACAAAATGTTTGTTTTTCTTAAATAACATTCCCACATAAAGGATGTTTGGAATGGCTGTTTATGAAAAGGAAAAAAAAAAATTGACTTTAAAAAAGCCAAGACCTACAGCAAAGACTAAAAAATGTCAGCAATCAGCTGTGCATTGAAGGGAGTAGCTGTAACTGGCAAAGACAGAGCTCCAAACATCTAAGCCATGAAAGAAGATTTTTTTTTTCCCCAAGTCAAAGATTTAAGAGATTTTTCCATGCATATATTAAACAGCATTTGTCATCTATTTCTCATGGGCTACTAACCAGGTATCAAGGTATCATATCATCCTGTTTTATCTGCTGACTCAGACTCTCATGTAATAATTCTTTTCAATTAAACTTCTTGAAGAAATTAATAGAGTGAGTGAATTATTTTTTTTTAAATCCCAGACTTGCTCATATCCTTACTCCATATGGGCCAGAGGTGTTGTCTTCCTTGTCCTCTCAAATAAGCCATGTAAGGAATGGTTATAAATCCGAATGCTAAATCCAAGGATGCAGTGTTAGGGACTTTTACACCTTTCCTCTTATGCTGGTGATACTGTAGGATAAAAGACACTAATGGAAGTGAGTTTCCCTCCCATCCATCACTGCAGGCTAATCTCATGCCTGCACATGCTGCCTTTGCTGTTAGACTCTGGTATTTCTCTGCATTATATTTAGTTCTTAAACTGACAAACCTTCCTGTCTGCTTTAATTGCACATTTCCCCTCAAACCATTTTGTTAGACTTTTTCTCTGCTGCTTGAAATGTCAAAGCTTTATTGACTAGCAGTTATTCAGCATTTGCCAGCCTTTCTCACCTTTCCAGACCCATGCTGGGGTCAGGACACTCCTTAGATGTAACGCTTTTGGCACTGGAATTACGTTTTCATCACTCAGGGAAACACTACAAAGTAGTATACCTGGAGTCACTGCAAAGTGAGTAGAACAATTCAAAAATTGCTTTGATTGCCAGTTTGACTGTCATGCAGATCAGGTGAGAGCCTATATGTGCTTGTATTTGGCAAAATTCCAGGCAGAATACAGACGCTGGACACAAGACAACTGGAGAAAAGATCATCAAAGGCATCAGTGTACCAGCTTCTATGAAATTAAGGATGTAGGTAGGTGGATAATGAGCTTCAGCTTCCCTCTTAGCCTTACACTCACATTTAGTGATGCAACATTATGGTAAAGGCAGCTGAGTGTTGATACATGTGTTTCTGTACTTCTGTGAGGTTTGTATTTCTTTCCACCTTACCTACCATATCATAGCTAAATACCAGCACAATACCCGCTAATGAAAGCCTTCAGTGTCTACCTCTGAATCTGAGATCATACAAACAATCCATAATTGTGTGCATAGTTGAATTGCAGCCATTTTCAGAAAATTCATGTCTGGGCAAAGTTTTTCATAATTTCTTCTGGATGGTATGTGAAACCACCTCCTGTTTTGTGTTAATTGCATTTGTACCTATAGCAGTCCTTGAAAGACAGATGAGATCTTCAGTCAGAGTATACAGGGAACTCTTAACACTCTGCAGTTTCATTCTTCATTACTCATTTATCATTTTTTATCAGCCTAGCAATATAACCCAGATTTCATTGGTTTGAAGTCAGTGCTAGCTAGAATAATGAAAATTAAAGAAAGTGAGTATATGGCTGTGCACTTTGGAAAAGGTATGAAAAAAGAAATTAGCTATACCGAAATTTTTTTAATTGTTCTTAAATTTAGCATAATATATTAAATGGATCTTGAATGTACTTAAGAAATAAATAGGGATCTGCTGACCAGTGAGGCCACTGTCACTGCTCATTCACTTCCACTGCTTCACTGTCCAACAGGTCTGATTGATCTGCACTTGCTTGAGGCTTCAGGTTTATGTGTTTATCGGTACGAACAAAAGTCACAAAGCACCATGAGTACTTCTTTCTGGTTGCAGTACTAGAGAGACATTTTTTTAAAATATTAGTATCTGATTGGTTAGAGTAAGAAGAAACATACAAATCCTAAAAGCCCACATCCCAGTCAAAACACTGGTTCAAAGCTGGTACATCATGGGTACCTTCTAAGCTCAGTCAAACCTGTGATGTCCTCAGTCAAACCTGAGGTGTCCCCCATTGCTCTGATCAGGACTATGGTGAGCATAAAACGAAGGATCACCTCATGAATCCTTATTCTTCACCTTTGAATCTAACAGTATTCAGAAGCTGCACTGCACTTTCATCCACTATCTTGCAGAGTCATGTCACCTCCCTTAGGCTTCTGGGAAGATAATAGCGTTCACAAATGCTTTGCACACTCATAGTTCTAAAAAACCCAGGGGGACCATATGGGTGCTCTTGTCAGACCTCTCATATATTACAGGTCATAGAATAATTTACCTTGGTACTTTACATCAAATCCAGTAAACTGTGGCAGAACTACAGCATATATTTTTGACACCTATCTCAATTTAAAGTTGTCAAGGATTCACTTGAATCACTACATGATTCACTCTGACTTTAAGTAACTAGTTCAAAAAATTAAATTTATTCACTTTTCAAAAACTGTGCCTTATTTCTAGTTTAAATTGTTTTCATTTCAACCCCTAGTCACAGACTTTCCTACACTTTTATCTGATAAGGAATCCTTTACTATTACAGATTTCCTGGGCAAATGTTTTGGGATTCTGCTCAGATGAAGTCTCACTTTTCTATACTTAACTCTTCAGGCATAATTGCCATTATTCAAAAATAAAAGGATTAAGTTATTTAGTGGGGTATTAACACTTCCAAGTGGCTAAGACACAAACTACTAATAAACATTTGTGAGATAGCAGCATGCCAAGTATACAGAGAAGACTGAAAGTTCTCCAGAGCTAATTTAGAAATGTCTCTTCTTGATGACTGTATCCTCATCCTGAAATAGCACTGGAGTTGTTCTGTTAACAGCTACCTCTAAAGATTTTTGGTTATGTCCTACTCCAGATCACATGGCTTTATTTATATCTTTTGTCTTCAAGACAACCCATTTTTATCCATTGTATCCGTTATTGCATTGCTAGAATAGTTAATTTATCTGTGATGAAACTGAGAGGATAAAAAGATGAGTCTGGATAAGAGACTACAGATAGCTCTACTTATACCAATTTGATTGAGCCAGCCATAAATCTCAGCTTGACAACTCTTTAATGCTGTTGATCCATGAAAGCACACATTTCCTGATTTTCATATATTTGTCTTTGTCAGGAAGAAGACAGCTGACAAGCTGAGCATCAGGGTGTTAAGCTGCAGGATAAACAAATTTTATCTGTCTCTGAAGCTGTAGATCTGAAGATTTCTCAACAAATTCCATCACAAATAAGCACCAGTTTTCAGCCAAAACTCATACCTAGCTTAGTATACCTCCTCACTCATCTGTGATAGACCACACAGTGCAGATCAAATGTAACCACCTAGTGCAGATCAAATGTAACCACACAGGAATATGTTATTCCAACCCTGCCCTATTAAATGCATTTTCTTTTCTAACTATCTATGGCTTTAGACAGAAATGTGAATTTCATAACTAAAGGTAAACTTCCTGCACAGGAAGACAGAACTTCTGTGTGTATTTTTGTGTGTCTGAATCACTTCTTCCTGTGACTAGGCGCATCTTCATTTAAAAAAAATAATAAAAAAGTTCTCTTTATATCAGCTGTAGATAATGTTGTACTGTTATGGAAAAGATAATAAGTCATAAAACCTTCACTTCTGGAAAATACTACACATTTTGAACATGGTTAGTCACAAACCAGAACAAAGCAGTAATGTGTATTTCGTTTCCCTGCCTGCTTTGAGGCAGTGCTTGGAAAAAATTATGTTAAACCAGATTAGAACTGTGAAATCACTTTGCCACTTTTATATGCTGTCACTGCCTTGGTGGATGAATAGCTATGAAGATAAGTGCAGCTATGCCACGTAGCTCCATTCCCTCCTCCACCCTGCCACCCACACTCAAGTTCTGATGCAAGTGCAGCCCAACTCCTTCAGGGCTGTCCAGGAAATTGCCACCCAGAGATTTCCGTAGTAGTGTTTGCAGTCAGCACCACCAAAGGAGGAGATAAAGGTTTGTTCAGAGCAAATGCCTTGAACTACTCTTTCCACAGTCAGTAATGGATGCCTTAAGAAAGCTTGTGATCTGCCATCTCATCTTTGTCAAAGTTTCTGGCATTATTCACAATCCTTTGCTCATGTGTAGTTGATGTGTGTGTGTACAAATGCACATAGCACTTCCCAGAATGAAAAAAAAATAACCTGAAGAAGTGAAAATTCATTTTAAGAGAAAGTAGAAGAAGTAACACCATGTAATAGCCTGACTAGGATTTCTGCAGCTGTCTCATGAAATCTGCCTGATGTTACAGGAATCACCTCGCAGTGAGTTTTACTATGTGAGACACTGAGGCCCTTCCTTGTAATTCACTTCTCAATATATTTATCTATAAAACTTCTTAGGAAGTGGCTGTTTGAAGAGCAAGTGGATGAGAAGTGACCCTAGAATTTAGCTCAGTAATTAGTTGTTATTTCTTCTATGATTACTATAAGAAAAGTTTACTTTTCCAGAGAATGTACGATGGTGCGTCCAAATATCATAAACACAATACAGTCACAAACCTAGAAAATCTTCCTTTACCAAGAGATAGTTATCAAACCACTCTATCATTGGCCTCACTGTACACATAGTTAGATATCTTGGCTACAGACAGAAGTGATCACTTTCAAGTGAAAAAAAAAAAAAAGAAAAAAGGAAGAAAACAGAAGAACAAACTTCCAAACACAGAATTGCCAGCCTGAGGAGAAAGGGGGGAATCCAGGAGGTTAAAATGAGGAGTCCATGCAGGAGCCAAGGTGTACCACCACATGTGCTTTTGGAGCTGAACTTAAGTTGAGTTAGGCTGACTCAGAGATGAAGTTTTAGGTAGAAGAATTAGGAAAATTGCCGTGAAGCACGCCACCTTCATGCACCAGCTGTGAAGATGATGTTACTGATAAAGGTGGAAAATGCCTCAGGGAGCTGTAGCAACACCATAGCTGTGACCTCTGTGCTGAGCAGCTTCTGAGCAGTCAGATTTATGCTCCTGCTTCCACTCTTAAATGAGAAACTTGGTTCTCTTAAGCTCCTCAGAGAACCAGTAACATGTCCACTTAGACAGAGGTCTTTGCACCTTTTATATCTAAAGAAAAATTGGTGCCTCAGTGCTCCCAGGGGAGTGGGAAGGGTAGGGAACAAGCAGCACTTTCTGTTCTCCCTGTCTATGAAGGACAAAGTCTGGACAAAACAAAGTGGGATTTCCTTCATTTTACTCAGATTCATTGGAGAGCACTCTTTAATGGCATCTGGGACAGGTTCTTCTCTCAGAAAGCACGAACATGAGAACAAAAGCAGTTCAAGTCCCTGACATTACTGAGAACTCGTGTGCTCCTTACAAAGGACTGTAAGGAAGCCAGGACAGGCTGCAGCAGAGGAAGGAGCAGGAGTAAGAGCAGATGACGTTGGCTCGTCCAAGAACATACATCCTTGCCAGGAGGCTTTTCCAGGTCTCAGACACAGAATGCTCTGTGCTTGCACAAGAGCAAATGTTTTTCTGTCCTACACATGGCAGCACTGAGGTAATACTCTGTTGAGCATTTGCTACTGGATTTGTGCCCTTATGTGAAGGGGGATAACTCGGTAGAGATGCAGTGATGGTGCTTGAGGAGCACTGAGAAAGCTGATGGTTTTTAAATTCCGTCCCCAGCTTTAACCAAAAACCAGACCATGGGACCTCTGGTTTTCTGAAGAGCCCCCCAGCTTCAGTGCCAGAAACAGGGAGGCAGGCAGTGACTGATAGCTCTTCCCTGAGGAAGCTGTAGGGTCACCCCAATGAATCATCATCCTGATCCAGAGCATAGCAGCAGTAATCATAAATTCAATCCCCTATTCTTCTAATATTAGAATTTATTCATAGATATGTCTCTGCTTACATATATAATTTGTTGCATTATTAATTATTTCAAAATCCTTGTCATATGTTTCCTTTACATTGTGTTAGGCAGTTGGGTTGTGGGGGTTGTGGCAGCAAACATTTCTGGTGTTTATCTTTTATTTTGAACTCAATTAGACTTTCATTTCTCTCATATTTTAATTTTAAAACAAAACAAAGCAAAACCCACCAACAAACATCTGGCTCCTGCTACTACTGCAGAAGAGGAGGTCATACGCTTCTTGTCTCTAGCCTTTGGAAAAGCCCAGGAAGAAGATGGCCCTGGGTTCCAACCACAAAAGTACTTAAAGTAAGTATTTTGGCTCAAGTCACAGTCAGAAAGAAAAAGGAAGGAAAAGCATTTGTAATTGAAAAAGCATTTTCAAGTAAATTATTTGACAAATCTTGAGTATAAATAATTAAACCTCTCATGTCAGTGAAATTACATCATATAAGATAGGCATTTCTTACTAATCCAGTACTCTTTAATGCATTCATTTTAATGTCTTTCTTGCCTACAATTATCTATAAAACTCCATCACTTTCCATTCTTTGTGGTGTTCACATCATGTATAAACTTTTCCAACTGTTCATGGTTTATAGTTTTGTTTAAAATGCTTAACAGAAGTTACACAGAGGTCCAATACACCAGCAAATGTACTCTGTTCTACATGCTTAAATATATAAAAACCACAATTATGCTTCCTAAGTGCCTAAACTTTTTCATCCAGAATAGCTGTTTTTCTATGTTACTTCATACCATTCTTGAGTGGCAGGAAAATGAAAAAATATGTGAGTTGGTCTGCCCAAAATAACCAAGAGATGGCAGCACTCCATTCAACCCAAACTTGACTTCTCGTGTAATCTATATGGCCGCAGTACAGCAGCTGGTGCAAGTGGGAAACGCGAGGGAAACGGAGCAGTCAGCCGTAGAGTAAGCTAGGACATGCATCATTTCATCAGTCACTCTCCCTACTTGTCATGATGGGGCTGACAGTCACAGCAGGCATGGAAAGTTCTTGACTAAATGGGGAGAAGGAGGAAGACAATTGCGTTTGTTCCTGGTGCCCTGTCTATTGATGGCAGCAACATTCTCTGAGCTCCTGAAGCCGTCCCTTGCATTTGAAAACGTAAGGAAAAATATTGTCATCATGAGGAAATGTATAAAGATAAGGCGCAGAGTGAACACATTCCAAATTGTATTAATCATTGTTTTTTTAAAGAAAAAAGACCACTGAAATTTTTGCACTTATTATAGTGGATCAAATTTCTTATAGCATTCTTTCCTTCCTCTTTTAAATGCTTGACTGAACTCCCCCTAATTCTCCTCAGGCTTCATGCACTACTCCCTGACAGTGCAAGCTACAAACGATGAGGCACTTTTTCTCAGTTTGCCAAGGTGCAAATGGCCATAGGGTGAGACTTTATTGTATGCCAGGTGCTCTGGGTTCTTTGGGAAGAGAGTTAGTGTTTGGAGAACAGAGTGCTAAGGATTTTGAAATTAACCTTGAAGAAGCTATGACTGACAAAGTGGTACATTTTACATATTATGTTCCCCAGAAACCTTCAGATGTTTCTTAAGCTTCCTTACAAAAGGCCAGGCACTCTCTGATACTGATGATCACTGCTGGAGTTTGACTCAAACATTCTTCCTTTCATGACAAACATAGATGCCTTCACAAAAGGTAAACTTTGCTCTTAAATGGCTGTGTTTATCTTGCATGTTCAGTAGGTTGATTCCACTCTGGATTTTGCAGTACATGTTAGGGCAATCACTCCTTTGGTTTTACACTTTTTCCCATACATTCTTTCGCTGCCAAAAGGTGGGAGGCTTTAAATTAGCATGCAGTAATTATTATGTTGCAAAATCCTAGCAGAGATAAAGCACCTGACATTTACACCAAGTCAGCTCTGCAAAATCGCTGCTAATGTTTGACTGAGTCAGGCTCCATGACAGCAAAATTACAAAGATGTATGACCACTAGGGTGTTAGATTAGCAGTTTACACTCATATAAAAAATCCATGGTGTGGTTAAATCTCAGCTTTTGAACACATCAAGAATTCCATGGATTAAGGTCCCCATCTTTCCTTTCCCACCATTCCTAGCCACCCTGTCAGAAGCACATTTTGAAGCTTTCTCTCTCCCAGCCCACTCTTCCAACACAGGGGAAGTTTGTGTCATACTTAAGCACAATCATTAGTCACTTTAGTTAACATTGGGAATGCTAAAGAAGACAGATGGCTTTTCAGATAAGTCTAAATTAAATATTTAGGTTTACTTGCATTGAAATAGATGCAACTTCTGGGATATTGCAAATTAAATCCCTAATTTATGCATATTTAACATGGATGGAGTAGCTGATGGTCCTTTCCCATTACAGTAGGCTCTATCTTCTATAATCCATTAATTTTACCAAGAAAATGTTCCTTTTATCTCACTTCTGAACAAAAATTTCATATCAGAGACCACTCTCAAGAGATCCTCTTTCCACTTAAAGGTCACTGTTTAAATAAAGCAGAAAACAGTGGGCAGCACTCTGTGAGGAGCTACTCTGTCACACTCTGTGTGACACCATCAGGATCTTTGATTGTCACAGGCTGTGGGGGCTCTACTGCAAGGTGTCTTCTGCAAGGCAGCCCCCAAGCAGCACTTGCACTGCCATGTCAGACAAGTGCCTGCCGGACCAAACTCAGACTTTGCACATACATAGGCTCAGAGAAGTCCAAGAATGCTTTATGGTTTACCACTCAGGATATAAGCCAAGGACAAGCAGAGTTTCTATAAGAGGAAAATGTGGGCCCTCACATGCTGAGAGAGGGCAAAAGAAAAGGGAAAAGGAGACATTTTTGACAGGATGGAGATGCCTTCAGAAGAAAGAAGCTGAACCTCAGAGTATGCTTGGAGAGCACCAGTGGAGCCATGCTTTGCCAGGCTGCAGCATACATTCCCCCAGGGCAGCAGCATATGCCAGTAAGAGCTGGGTGTCCCCATGCACAGTCTCTCCTAATGTTACTGCTGGATCTTTTATGGACTTCTCTGGAGTGATTGCTACCCCCACACACTCCTTCACAAATTTCTCTGTAGTCTCCACCTTCAACCTCTATTCCTTATAAGCTTAACCTGCACATGGTACAGCGACCTGAGGTGAAATGATATATGTGATGTTCACTATCTAAAGTCCTGATTTATTTACTTTGGACTACATGGGGGAAGTAGAGGTATTTGAGGCAACCTGAAGAGTTCAAGAAAGCTCTTGATTAATATTCTGCTGGACAGGACAAAATTAATATTGCCAATGAAAACACAATCAAGGCAAGTGCAAATGAATGCTTATTCTGGGAGGGACTGCATGGGCAAAGAAAGGCTTTTGAATTAACTCAGGGGATCAGGAAAAAATATAGGAATGACTGTAAGAAGAGCAACGGGAAAGAAGGAGTGTGTTGGCCCACGTGTCAATGAATCGGCTGTTGGCAGCACATAAATGTTAAAGAGCAGCTTGCAGTCTCTGACTATTTGTAGCCTGATTCCTAAACCAAAGAAGAAATCCAGAGCAGTACTGGATACCAGACTACACCTCTGAGCCATCAGAGTCTTTCACTTGCACTAAGGAAAATAGATTATTGATGCTGGCAGGAACATGTGCTCTAAAAACAGACAAGGAGATTGCAGCCTAATCCAAATCCAAACAGAAGCAAGTTGTCTAAAGCCAAATTCCTTTTACAGTCCCTTAATTTCACTACAAAATTGCTTTCCTTTAAGTTTTAAATTGTGTAGTATCTGAGCCAATCTAGCTAACCCTTGCTTACAAGAGCAGTCTGTCTGTGCAGGAGTGGACCCATTAAAAACTCAAAAGCCTAATGGCTTACAGGACTCAGGGTAAAATCTTGGCCCCACTGAAGGCTGTAGGAGGCTTGCCAAGGACTTCAGTGGGGCCAGTACTTTACCTCAGTTCTTTACAAGCAGCAGTGTTGCTCATTTAGAAGCACAAAAACACCACTGTGAATTTCCTGAGGTCCAATCACCAGTTTTTGCTGGTGCTTCCGTCGTCATCACATGGCTTCACTTTCAAAGGGAAGAGGCTGAGAAGTGAAGCCATATTCTCCCACTAAAAGCCTTTTCCTTTTACATGATCTATGCATGATCTCTAATTCCGGGGAAAAGAGGAAGAAACCCATTACTTGCACGTTTTTCTTTTCCCACTTCTGCTCGTTCTCCTGAAAAAAGCCTCCTGGAGGCTTTTATCACCCTTGAAGGTGGTATAAAGAGACTTTGCTAGAAATGGCAGGGCTCAGGGCTGCTGGTCCAGTCAGGGATACCTGGGATATGACATGTCCGGAGAGCCGG
The DNA here is from genome assembly GCA_013397155.1 of Irena cyanogastra. Classification (NCBI taxonomy): domain Eukaryota; kingdom Metazoa; phylum Chordata; class Aves; order Passeriformes; family Irenidae; genus Irena; species Irena cyanogastra. The sequence goes on along the minus strand of VWZV01003214.1, from coordinate 397,294 downwards.
GCGGGAAGCACACCAACCTCGGGCTGCTCGTCGGGCCCCCACCCAGCAGATGACCAGGCTCTGACACGGCCCCGTCAGCCGGACACGCCGCCAGGCCGGCACAGTAATTGAAAACAGCGGGACTTCTGCCTGCAGTCTCCAGTGTGAGTGCTCGGGAGTGTGTGATCATGATCAATAATGCTCCATGGGAAGCTTTTAAAGTCCTCCCAGCCACATCACTCCAGTAAAGGATTTGTCAGCTTTTCCATAAACCCCAGTTTTGAAAAGTTTATAGCGCAGCTTGTTTTCATTACCTTGAGGTGAAAGTTGCCATATAAAATTTCAGACCAGAAACTTTTTTTCCCTTGCTAATACAAAATACCATTTAAAACAAATTTTAGTCTCCAAATTTAGAGTCCTGGTAAGAACTGTGTTATTCCCTGAGTGCTTTGAGTGTGCTGCAAAACTCCTGTGTGAAAATTTATTGAATTCAAGAATTAACAAACAAATGGTGAGCTCTTCTGTTGGATTTTTAAAGCACTGACTAATATGTCCAGAACTGACGAGTTATTTTGCTCACTCCCAAGAAATGCTGTAAGTCTGCGTCAGGGACTTCTGTGGAAGAAGAACAGACAATGTGCCTCTGTCTCTTCCCTTTCCAGCAGCTGGAATTATGGTTTTGTGCCACTTTGGTTTTTTTAAGGAGTAAAATTTCAGCTCATATAAAGTCGCTGTAGCTCCATTCACTACAGTCTACTTTTCATTTTCTCTCTGTTAAACAGTTTCTATGCTGCAGCCTAGAAATAATTGAACTTCCAGTAACAGACAGCACTTTTCCTGTTACAGTCGTGAGTCACATTCCAGCTACCTGTGCTTACAGAAGACAGTGGGAGAAGCATCAGAACTGAAGAATCAGCTGACGTCAGATGCCTGTGCCTCACACAGACAGGCAGAGCATTTCTCATCAGCTGAGCAGTGATACCTGACCTCTTCATCCCCAACAGCTCCCCTCACTGCTGAACTAGGCCTTTGCCCCTCACAGTACAGTGGCATCCCCTCTCTGCTGCTTCCTGACCTTACCAGCGGGAGCAGACTAAAGTTACTGCCTCTCCTGGGAAGGAGAGAACTGTAAGACATGCTGTTTCTAGGCCTGCAAGCCTAGGACTGCTGTTTCACAACAATAGATGCCAGCAACCGAAACAGCAGCTAACAAGCACACAGAGGAATTTTGTACCTGTGCATACCACCTTCATCTATGGCTGGAAGGATTAAGGCTTCTTTAATTTCATAAAGTTAATTTCACACAGGGTTCTTACAAAACAGAATACAGAATGTTGCAGTCTACTATCTTTGGGGACTTACCCAGGAGATCAAGAACTACTGTCATGCAGATGAGGTCATCCATGGAAACCAAATGGATTTATATTTGCTGTATCTCCAGTCTCTGAAAAGTCCATCCAAATGTCATATGACCATGTTACTTCTAGTGAAATTAAAATATTCTGGATATTTTCTTGACGAGAAGGTATATTTCACTTATTTTTTGGCATGGCCTATGCCTAGGATAATTCTTAACAATGGATTTTTGCTGGTGAAAGAAAGCTTGGAAAAGTCAGAGGAGAATTTTTTTCCCCTAAGCAGCACTTAGAAAAAAGTATCTATGTGGATATTGAACTGATTAGCCATGGGGGTGTCTTTTGGATGAAAGGAAATAATACAAAATATCTGGGAATGGACAACAGATGGAAGGAGTCTTCAACAAAATTTAAAATGTATTAATATTGTCATTACAACAGGAAGCTGAAAGTGTATTGCCAACTATGGAATATCAAGTATAAATACAGCACATTTGTGTCGTGTTTCTTAAGAAAATGAGGCTTATATGATTGTGTGATTGTGTACTTATCACACTTTATTCTTCTTCAATCCTTTTTTTATTCTCTGGAATGAATCATGAGAGCAATAGAGGTTTCAAGGTCAAAATAGTTCAGAGAGGTTCCTAAAAGCTTGAAGCCCATCAGGAAAACTAAAACTAAAGCTAAACCAAAACAAAACAAAAGACAACCACCTAAAACTACTAGCACTTCAATTGAGGTAAATTAAACTGTAAAAATTCATCTGCTTTTGAACACCAGAAAATCTACAGATGGTAATAGACAGCCAGAGCACTTCAATAGCTGGAAAGGTTATACTTAAAGCTGTTACCCTTTTAGACACCAGATAACCTATTGCAAAGTAAAACACACAGACTCAGACTAGATGCATTGACAGGCAAAGGCAGCAAGCATGACTCCAAAATTTCCTACAAGTTTTCAGTGTTATAGATCTTGTAATCTTCACAGGATGCCGGCCAATAGACAGTATTGACAGAAAGCTAAGCCCAAGCTAACTGAAAGATATATAGACCCTTATTGAAGGGATTTCCTTGGCATTAATTTCATTCTGTAACCAATAGACCATATTCCCTTTTCATTTCTTTTAAATTGAGGCTATTTGGAAAGCTATAAATTCTTTGTAGAAAATAGATTTTCCTCTACCGTTATCCTGTTCAAAGGCTGTATTTCTTAAGGCTTTTCTCTAAGTAAATCTCATGGAGAGTAAGCCACCTGTTAAAATTATACAAGCCATTTGCAAATGCCTTCCCTAGCCCTGGGAACCACAGGCAGAATGAAAATACATTTTAAGCAATCTTCCAAAGGAGGCAAGAAGACAAGCTTCTGCTTGTTTCATATCTTTCCAAGCTACCAGGATAGTCCAGCAAAAGACACCAGTAAACAATTCCCAAATTTCTTCATTGTGGTAGAACATTTTCCAGTTGTCCACTCTTCAGTTTCCAGCTAACAGCTTTATGCCCAAAGGTATGTTTCTACTGCCATCAGTCACCTGCATGAGACACAGAGTGGGCAGAAGATTGAGTCTTCTCTTTCGTTTTCTGCTGTAATGGGGAAAGTCTGTGATGCTGCAGGTTTCCCAGCCTGCTTGAGGTGGGAGGAAGGGCACAGTCCACACAGCCTCTTGCAAGGCCAGAGCCTTTGTACATGGCCAAGGAGTATCAGCCACCCTGACCCTCTGCCAGCAAGCAAAGAAGCAGCAAAAGAAAGCCGGTTTTGCTGAATGAAAGCGGAAAGATCGTGTAGTCCAAATGAACAGCAATTTAGACTTTTTATGTACGTAACCCCTGCCTTTGTGTTGTCAAGAATAGCAAGCTAGTAGTGAGCAAATCCATCTGGTGTCAGTTCCATCCCCCTCAAACACAGATTCTTGGATTAATGTAGCCCTGTGCCAAGTACTTTGACTGGCATAGATATTAGGATTTATTTTTTCTGTTGATAAATAGCCAGAGCAATATTCCCATCCTTGTGAGGCTGATTGAAATCCCTCTGAAAGCACTTGTCTCTCAGTATTTCCACTGCAAATACCACAAGATTCCTGCCCAGCCTAAAAAATAGAAGGGTAGGAGGAAGTAAAATCGTGTCTTAGGTTTATATCCTCACAGTTTTTTCCAGAGATTTTTATGGGCATTAATAGCAGTCATGCTGAGAAGAAGGAAACCATTCACTCTGCAGCATTCCTGCTGCTACTGCTGTTAATGAAACTATGAAGAAACCTTCATGATGTTCATGATCTCATGCCAAATCCCAAATGTTAAATTACTGTATATTATTGGGCTTCCAGTCATGAAAACTTAAAACAAAACAAAACAAAACAACAAAAATAGCTTTATAGGTTTTTTTCTGCATGGCAGTAGGCCTGGACATTCTTGTTTCAGATCCACCATAAATATTTGATTCTCAAGTCACTCATATTCATGATTTATATTGTTAACAGGCTAGTAGGCACACTTTGGCAGAGGACTCACCATGTGCCAGCTATTTGGAAATATGAGCACATTGGAAACTGCCTTTTTTGACCATCTAATATTCTATCTTATCAAACTGTAAACACAGGAGAGGACTTAGGGACAGACTGTTCTTGGCCCACAAAAAACAGAGTAAAAGAAGGGATTTTGTCTGATCAGTAAACACAGTTCTTGCAAAGGAGTCAAACCTCTTGGAATACCTGCCACCTTGCAATGTGCACTTGGAGCTGACACTACAACCACTGAGGACAGGAAGAGATGGACTGCTCAATTTATCAGGAATTGTATTATTCCCTGTGCAGGAAAAGCTGTAGGAGAGGGACAAAGCCAGTAGCAGCATCTCTGCTCTGCTGAAGTGATGCACTGTGAACTGTTAGGTACAATCCATATGAGTGAATATGGTGACAGGAGGGGATCTAAGCACAGCATGCATCTGCCAGTGCTGACATTGAAGAAATCAAAAGGAAACAAAGCCTTATCTATATTTCAAAGTCAACACCGGTGCAGTGCCAAAACTGAGGAGAACAGCTGAGAGCAGCTGGATACCTTCCTTTCTCTTGACCACACTTGGGTTTGTGCTTCAGAGTGCCTTACTGTGATCTGAGCTCTTTCCTGGAGCACAGTGAGAGCAGGAGTGGATGGGAGAGATGCTGAAGAATGAGTTGTGCATTGTGTGAAGAGGTCAAGTTTTAAAAAAGCATGTGGATAAAGGAGGAGGAGAAGGATGAAAAATTACCTTCCCTGAGTGTCTGTGATTTTATCTTCCTGTGACCAAAAAGAGGAAGCCAAATTCAGAACAAAAAGTGTTTTTTCACTCCACAGAGAATCGCTAACAAGGTTTAAGCCTGGTCCTTCCACAAGGTATTTTATATGCCAGCTGTGAAATATCACAAACACTTGACAAATGTTTAACAATCCAGCCTTGCTATGTTTATCCCTTTCAAACAATACCTTGTTGGGGGCCTGGTTCTGAGAAGCAACTGTGCAAAGAATGTGGATGGGAGGAAAAGCAGCTTGTCAGAAAAGAGAAAAACAGCTTTGACAGAAGCTGCAAAATTTCTGTGAACTCTATTCTTCTGCCAACATACGGATGTCACTCCCTGGCAGGTGGAATAATCAGCAGAGAGTGCTCCCTAAGCATTGCTTAAATGAGCAAATGCTTCATTTTCCAAGCTGAGTTGTGATAGCAAACTGCTGGGGAAGTTAATTGGTGAGTCTGGATACATCTAAAGTGTGAAGAACCTGCAATCACCTCCCAGCATCCATTTCTTAGCAAATGGCTGTGTTGAGCAGGAAAGACAACCTACCACAGCTCCATGTCACAGCCCGTGTCTTTGCAAAGAAATACTTTGATGCTTGTTTTCCTTTAGTGGCCTGTTGTCCTGCGTGAGGCATACTTACAGATTTATTTAGTCTCCATTGTGCAATGAAAGAAGCATCAGAATTTCTCCAGGCAATGAACCACTAGAGACTCCCTCACTACCTTTAGCTCTGAAATTGTCATTCAGAAATTTACAGGCCAACCTATAGCTCCCCAGAGAAACTCTGCATTACTTTTCTTTGTCTTTCTCTCATATGCCTGCCTTTTCCTCTGTCACCTTTTCCCCCATCAGAACCTCTTTTTTATCCTGATGGCTCGAGTTCTGTTTATGCAGAGAAAAGAGTGAATGTATTAAAACAGTTTTGTATGACTTAAGCCCTCTTGAACATTTTCCACAACCATCAGGTGTTTTCCTACCAGCACATCCCTGCCTTTCTTGGAGTCAGGTCACAGTCTAGTCTTCAAGTAACAAAGACATAGACTCTCGTAGGAAGTTGTATTCAAGGTAAGAACTTGTTATCCAGCTGTTGTGCGTGAACCTTGGCAGACAGCTAAGAGAGAGAGAATCAGAAAGGTAAAAGTGAGAAAACATGCGGATGGAGATAAAGACATTTCAAAGTGTTAAAAAAAAAATTAATAAAAAGAAAACCAAGGGATGCAAAAGCAACTATTCATCACCTCACTCAAATGGCAGCCATTGATAAACTGTCTCCCAGTTTTGTTCCTGAGCACAGTGTTACATGGTAGAGAAAACCCCCTTGGAGTCAGCTGTCTGACTGTCTCTTCCCAATGTCTTGCCCACCTCTAGCCTACTCTCCTACCGGTAGGAGAAACAGAGAAGACCTTGACACTATGCAAGCACTGTTCAGTAACAACAGCAAATGTGTGTTAAAAATGTTCTTTGAGCCACAAATCAAAAGCATAGCACCATACAGACTGCTGTGAGGAACATTAACTCTCTCAGCTCAGCCCAGTACACCAGCTCATATGGTGACGGTAGTTTGGTTACCCAAAGTAATGAACAATCTCTTTCCTTCATGAGGACTTATATCATCCAAAGATGATCTAGAAAAGCTTGTCCTTTCCAATCACATGTGTTGCTCTAAAACAGAGTAGGACCTTTTCTGCACATCTTAAATCCTCCCTTATTTACTTAGGCCATAAAAAGAACTTGAGAATCACTGTTCCTTTACCTATCATCCATGACCTGACAGACTGGACTATAGGTCCTGCTGCCATGCAAGCTCTGCCAGCCTCATCTGGATGTATTTGGACTGAAAGAAATTCCCTGTCTGATCATGTTCACAATATTCTCCTATCATTTTCCCACCTGTGAGATCTAAGAAGATAAAGGAGACGGCAACCAGGGACATTAGGCATTATCCTTAGAAGACAATGGTTAGGAAGAAGCCAAGAGACTTCTTCTGGAGTAAGAACTAGATGCTTCTGTCCAGTGAGGCTCTGCGTCTGGCAGAGTAGAGGCTGGGATTGCCGATGCTCGTCAACTGTAAAGGCCTGGTTGGAGACTGGGAAAGAAAGAGATGTTCACAGCCTGGGAGCAGGAAAAGGCATCACTCATGGCATCACTCATGGGAGCCTTGCTAAAACCCTTTCCTGACATGGGAGATTGCATACTTGAAAGACAGATACCAACAGTGCTACAGCATCCAATCAGCCAGCCTTCAGAGAGAGACAGATGTTCTGAAAAAGAGAAAAAGGGAGAGATCTTGTAGGTGTCTAAGCTAGAGAAAATAGTATCTCCATACTGAACTACAAAGGGCTCTTCAACAGTAGAGAATAAGTGGCAGTACCTATGCTGCTTCTGCTATGTGCTGTCACTGGCACAGCAGTGCTGGCAGGAGCCACCAGCAGCAGCAGTGGTGGTGGTTTGCTGCATAACAGGCAGCTCCCTGCCTTCCCTGCCTTTGTGAACCCTGAGCTATGCCATGGCTGTGGGGGGAAGCTGTAATCCTTGTTTTCATGGCATGCAGTCTCAGCCAACCTTCCAAGAGGAAAAGCTGCCAGCTTAGGATGTCAATCTACTGGTAGTATCTGTTTATGAGTAAAAGGACCCATCCTGCTTGAGGACAGAAAATTTGGTATGGAAGAGTAGGAAAGGGTAAACCAAAGAGTAAAGTACTATATAAAATTTTGTGTTAGTAACGCCAAATGACTCATGGAAAACTTAATAATCACCTCACTTCAGTTTCAAAACAATGTGAAAATGTTTTTAGTCCCACGTCTTCACTTTCTTCCTTCCCTCACCCCTTTACAGAGACCCTGTCTGGAGGCATGGTACAGTTTTTCTGTGCCAGAGCTCAGGGCCAGAAGGTCTCAGCCAATACCAATTTGAATTTAATACAACACACCCCACTGAGAATCTCTTCAGACAGATCAGTTTTTTTCTTTTTGTATTAGACTGCAGGTAAGTCTGGAGATTGTATTAACTTTTTTTTTTAATCCAATTTTTTTGAGAGTAGACATTCACTGCAAACAGCCAAAATTCACAGAAATGCAGTCATGAGTTTCATGCCCATCTTTACATACTTGTATCACATCCAGTACAGAGAGGTATTGGTCCTGAGGGCTTTGTCCAAGTTACCATACCACAGAGAAGCATCAAAAAAGCCAGATTTTTCAGCTGACCAATTTCATTGGAGTAATTTTGGATTCATACAGTCAGTCAAGATCAGCAGATACTTAGACTCTGTTTTATCTGGAACAAGACTAGCTCTTAGCTGGACTTCATAAGCTAGCCTTCATCCAGGACCCAGCATCATATTCAAATGAATCATTTGAGAGAGAGCAGAGAGAACAGAGGGGGAGAAAGTAAATGTTACAAAGATCTTGAAAGCCCTTGCATCGCCCTGCAATTTCTTTGCAATCTCATGTGTGCACATACCAGATGATGCACTTGAACTCAAATGCAAATGTTAAGTTTCTAGATGATATTTCATCTGAAACTCTGTATTTACTTCATTCAAAAATAAAAACTTAAAAATAATTTCAGAAAAAATACATCTTTCTCATGTAAAAGAAATATTTTGAGAGATCTGACTTTAATAATTTGTCTTGGTGCAAAAGTCATATATAAGCAAAAATTGGAGTTTGGACAAGCTTTTCATTTCGATAATGAAACTGTTCTGATCGCTTTGTGCTGTAAGGTTATGATTTCTCTAAGTAGCCAAAGTAGAATTCATGGTTCTGCACCACAGAAGGGAAGGAAATCTTGGTTCCCTGGTATCCATCTACTCTCTTCATCCCCATTTTCTCAGCTCTCCTCCACCCAGCTGCCAGCTTTAGCACTTCTCTGTTTGCTGAGGAAGCTCATTCGACTCACTAAAAGGGCCAAAAAAAAAAAAGGAAAGGGTAAAAAAAAAACAGTGACCTCCCCTTCCCAAAGAAAAACAAGACCTTTTTTTTTTTTTTTGCATGGATTAAGCTAGCTTCTCTCTTGGTTAGAGAGATGCCAGCACGGTCTGCAGAGCTGGCTGACTGGTGGCTAAGGAAAGAAAGGCTCAGGCAGGAAAGTGCAGAGAGCAAGACTTCCCCCTTTTGGCAGCTGCAAGCTGTTAGCTCAGCTCACAGTGGTAACTTTAATCTAAACTCTAAGTGAACTGAAAAAGATGGTTTTCATACAGTTCTCTCTTTCTCTATCAGGTGCAACTGTGTGTTTTATCTTTGCACCTGTAGCAAGGGAATTGAAATTATCAGATTAGGTAAATTATTGATTGACTTAAAATATAATTTGGTACCCACATCTTATATTTCATGTTTCTTTATACCTCTAAAAAGGAATCAATAACAGTAGTGCTAGCCATATGCAATTTGTATTCCTAAACACAAATGTGGAGTGGATCTTTCTGACCTGAGCTTTTCAACATTGTGTTTGTGAAAGCAGGACAGAGACTAACTGCAGCAAACCAGAAGCTATAGTAATTACTCTAATTCAGAAGTTACCAACCTTCCATGAAGGGAAGAACAGGAATAGACTCATGCTTAAATATAGCCCATTTTGCTTTGTTCTTCAACACAGTCCCATTCAAAATACTTTGGAATTTATGAGTCTACTGAAAGTGAGGTCTCATAATGTGCACAGCATGTTGCCAGTTAGCTTGAATGAGCTTCTCCTCTGTTTTCTGTCTGATTACTATAATAGATTACTATAATAGAGCCCCTCCTTCTAAAATATATATATTATGATGAAGTACAAAACCAGTCCATAAGCTGTCCAGGTAGGTTTGTGCAGCTCACTTAAACATCTGCCTTCCAAAACGTGCTCTGGTGTCCCTTGAAGCTCTGGTGTCCCTTGAAGCAATTTGGAGCGATGCATCTCTGCGGCACTCTGGCCCCAGCCCTGCAGCAGCACGATTCTTTGTCAGCCTTCCAGTGCTTCCTTGTGCAGTTCAAGAGACAAATGATCGCTTGCTTGTGGGACTGCAGTGCTTTGATCTCCACTTCCAGATGGAACTAGAAGTGCCGAGGCACATAGAGAAAACAAAACCAAATTTTTGCAATCCGCAGAAAAGATGCCTAGGAATAATAGAAATGTATTTCTATATGCTGACTGCCTTTTTTTTTTACAGCATCATAACCTCAATCAAACAAAAATCTATAAAACACCAGACAGAAAATAAGGATTGCAGATTTTTTTTTTTAAATCTTTTTGACATTTAGTTCTCCCAAAGACATAGACAAAGCTTCTTCTGATCTCAGTGGTAGAGGATTTGACTCTAAAAGTTCAAACCACAAACAATGAAGCTATTACTCCTATGATTCATCTCAATCTCCACAGGAAAAAAAAGAGTATCCTGTTCCTATAGTTGCAGTGCTTACTGTAATTATTTATGAACTGATATGTAGTACTGGAATATCCAACATATTTTAGATGCAGATTAGCTCCATAGCACTGGCATATTGAGAGCATTCAGCTGTAAAAATTATTTTAAAAATAATTTATGCAATCTTTTGCATGTTGATTTTTATTTCAGCTGCAGTGTTTGAAAGCTGTAGAGCTTTGTATACCCTTTTCAATTGATTTCTCAATATTAATTCCATTTACCGTATCTTGCATTAGTCACATTTATAAGTATGCAAAACTCGTTTGAGAAATGCATTTGCTCTCAATATTCTTTCATCGTGCTCTGCTCAGAAGTATTGGAATGATTTTTCTCCTCATTAGAGCTATTCAAACCCTTTAAGACATAGTGGCACTAACATTATGAACTTCTTATGCAAATAATCTGATATTTTATCTGAAACTGACAAAAAAGTGAAAAAAGTTACATTTATAGGAAAAGGATTGCTTGATACTTGACAGTTACGAAATGTGTTCTTTTTGCTCTCCTTGAGGTCGCTGGGGATGAATTCCTGTTACCAGCATGATATAAATCTTATGGTTGCTTAATAACCTGCACAACATGTACTGGTGTCTATTTGCAGAGAAAAGATACAAAGAGTGTTTCATCTGAGAAGTCATACCTTGCTTTCACCATGATCTTAGCCCTGAAACAGGTGAGAGAGAGCTCCAAGGTTCAGCACAGATTGGAGCTGCTGGCTTGGGATGCATGAGTGGCAAGGCCATCTTCTGATGTCTTGTCTCACCGAGTCCTGGGTGCAGAGCTGCAGCCAGGGCAGATACTTTGTGTTGTTGGATGCCCTTTTCACATTTAGAGAAGTTCTCAATTTTCCACCCTCTCTTCTAGCTTCTGGAGCTGCAAGAGAAGCATTCCACTTCATGAAGTTCCTATTCAGGTGTTCTGATTCCTGGAAGCTTTCCAGTCTTCCCCCACAGCCGATTTGCCACCATTCTCCCCAGAGGAGGTCACCAAAGGCTGAGGGGACCAATCTTACCTTTCCCTGCTACAGGCCTGCTGGAGAAAAAAGATTTCATCAAAGAGATTGACTAGGAACACTGCTTCTCTTAACCATGTCACAAGCAGGCAGCCAAGGACTAGATGAAGACTGAGCCTGCCTTTCCTTCCCAGGACAGCCTGTGACCTGCCCTGGCTTTGAGACAGTGAAGGAGGACCAGCTGCACCAATGTGGTACCAAGTCTTGTGTCCCATGCTAGCATTAGCAGGGCTATGCGGCTTGGTGGCAAACCCCACCTGTCCTCACCACACAGTCTGACCAGACGTGTCCTACCCCACATATGGGAAGAAGGGGGTCACTGAGGGCAAGGATGTTAACTGTGAACTGTCTGTTCTCAGGACAGGAAGAGATATTCATTGTCCAGCACTGCTGGGTTTTGTGATTGAGGGTTTTCTTCTTCTTTCTTTTATTTTCATTTTTTAATTTAACTGCAAGCTCTCATTTTCCTGGTAAATTTCAGTTTTAAATAAACTATGAGCTATTTAAACACTATTTTAGTAGACATACTTTGGACTTGAAGAGCTGATGATGGCAAGAGGATCTGATATGATGTGCAATAAGTCCTTTGACAGCTGTTTCAAGGAGACAGTATTTGAAAAAAACCCACACATCCACAGAGGAGCTATTAGGAAACCAAAGAAACAGACATGTTAGGATCCAGGTGCAGGATATTTTAAAATTTCATCCAGTTTCAGGCCCAGATCTTGCTAATTTAGTGTACTATGTGCTATAGTTCAGAAGCACCAAATATTAATGGAGGGTCACTCGCCTTTGAATTGATTTTAAGGCAGTTTAGGAGTATAACTCTTCCTTATCACTTGCCTGCATATGCTGGTAGACCAGGAGAATTATAGCAGCATTATAAAAAACTGCAGCGATGTTGACATAAATTCCTATAGGGGACCTGTGGGGGAATGAAGTGACTATATTTTCTGTGTAATTACTTCTTTCCCAAACAAAAACATTCTGCTTTTGTCAATAAACTTGTGTTTTAAAAAACCTCCATCTAGTTCCCCTCTTTGAAATGAAGGTTTGCACACTGTGACATTTAAAATCCCCTTTATTCAAATGGTCAAAATTTTTCAGGCCACATAAATAATTGTCTCTTTTGGAACAACAGGTGTGTTTGGAATTACTTTGAGGATTTTTATTTAGTCCCTTGATTATCTTTTCAAGGAGAATATAATAAAAAAGGGGGAGTTAGAAATCCTAAGATAAATTCTTTCATAAAACAGAAGATCATACCTTTTCCCTCAAGAATTTTAAACATTGGGGTTTTGCTCTTCTGTTACTTCTGTCATAGCGACCCTAATAACAGAAGAGAGATGATTATATTATTAAATAAAAATAACTTTACTATTGTCACTATCACTTTAAGATTTGTGTCCATATTTGTCTGCCTAATTACTGTTCTTCATAACTGACATATCACAGAGATGCAAAAATACAAATGCTACACATGTCATTGACAGAAATAAACTAGGTTTTTTTCTCAATTATTTTTCCTTATATCTGTCTGCACTGAAAACTGTGCTCTGTGCTTTATTCCAGGGGGATACAGTTATGATTACACTGGAAAAGGAGGCTCTATAAACCACAAACATTTGCCAGCTTTGCCAGCACATCATTATTACACCACTCAGTAGGCTGTTTTTCTTCTGTTTTATGTAAACAAAATTCACACTCAGTGAGAAAAAAGTACATTACCAAGGCATGACTTAAATCCCTCCTACATCCATAATTTTAGAGTTTCAGATATGCATATTTGTCTGCATGTCTATGTCTCAGTTTCAGCTGATAAAGGAACAATGTCGGGGGAGATTTTACTTTTTGCCTGCCCTGCCTAGACATGGTAGGTCAATTTGAGTGGAGCTACCTGATCTGCCAGCAATCAGCTACTTCCTGTATTCAAGTGACCTTAATTAAGGTCTAGCTGAAGATGAAAAAATACATGGGAATTATACACATGGACCTGGTTAAAAAATTGTTGTAATTCGACCACTGAACAACCAAGAAAATCCAGAATGAATGTGCAGCAGTGCAAACATGCGTGCAGGCATGTTAAATTAGAAAAACATGAAAATTATCATTAATGCCCCTTAACCAATGCCTTACTAGAGCAAAACATTAAAAGTATTATCTGGGAGCTATGCCATATACAAGAAGTATAAAGAAATTTCAAATGAAAAGAAAGTTCAGATCATCTTTTCATTATCATTTCTTTCTTTTCTCTGAGTAGATAAAACGGACCATTTGTTAAATTGAAATCAAAAAATCTGACCACAATTATCTTAAATGTGTTACTTATTAATATGTGAGGCTCTGTGTGGATATTTTCTCTGGAAATGTTCTTTTCAGATCTGGAAGGAAGCTCTGCATTCCAACTCCCTGCAGCCCTTCTTGGGAGGCATGAGATTTTTACTTGTCCTAGCAAGCTGGATGGTATTTATCCATTCCAGTTATTCTAGCTAGTTCATGCCACCCTTGATGGGTTGCAGAAACTGTGAGAAAGAATATAAAGCAGCGAGGATATTCGAGGCACAGGAGTAAGGTGATAATGACTTCTGTCTGCTTATGCACCGACTTATCTAGGAGTGCTTTATTCCTCCGCAGGGGCATCTATCAGAACTCTGCCCTGATATGAGAGTTTTTAGGACACAGAATGCAACTGGTCCAAAGGACAGTGTGAGAATAATTACATTGCCATATCTTTCATGTTTGTGGAAGCAAAAAGGCCAGGTGAAGCCAACTTCTGATTCATCTGACTGCCAGGATCTCTCAAAGCCTCACCCTTTTACTCACACAATTCTGGCTAGAATTAACATCATTAAATTTAGTCCTATTAAGGCTCATAAACGTGTTTTGGGAATGCTGACAACTTTCTTCTGAAATGGTAGTTTGTGAACAGTTTTCTTCCCATTCCATACACCAGCAATGATGCAATCAGGGTAGGACAAGGTGGTGTCACATGTTGGAAACCTAATGTGCATTGCAAATGAAAACATCCACAAGTGGTTGAGAAACCTTTCTGCCTCAACTTGTGGACCCTTGGGAGATTTCTGGTTTTGATCTATGAAAATCAGCTGTCTGTGAGAACTCTTTTGTTTTTGAGGCTAACTTTTAGAGAGCTCAGATGAAAACCAAATGATCAACAAAAAATCTGTGTTTTCCCTTCACACAAAACCCGTTATTTAGCCAGCTTTTCGCCTTGAAACTGAAGATCCGGGTGTTGGGGGTAGTAGGTGAAAGAATTTCACTGTGGCATTTTCAGTGCTATCTATTGGGAAGAATACATACAGAGATGTCTTCAAATTGAGCAGGAGTTCCCAAAGATAATAATTCAATAACTAAAGTTGTTTCAGCCACTAAACTCCAATTATTTCAGCAGTTAAAGTGTTCAAGGGTGGAAAGTCAGTAGAACCAAATGAGAAACTAGCCATAGGTGCAACTCCCTTCCCAGCAATGCTCTTGGCCTCTTTCCCCTTCTGGTACAGGGAAGGCAAATGCTCCTGAATTCCTTCTCTGGGAAGACTGAAACTACAGACAATACTGCATCAATCAGCCTATTCGGCATGCACAAAGAGGAAAGATCTTTGGGTAATTCACTGTGAATGGATAGGAACAAGGCTGAAATCCTCTAAGCCTCTTTAGTTTCACCATCCCTACATTGGTCAGGCATAATAGACTGCAGCCCACAGCTGTTTTTATTATGCTTTCAGCATTCACATGCCCACAATTACTACTTTTGCATTGTTGTTATTGGAAAATATTCATTTTGTGAAGAAATTTGAAACCCACTTCTTTTCTTGTTACAATTACAACCATAAATTTTTCTTTCCATCATGGAAACATTCAGGAGAGTGCAAATTATGCTAACAGAGTAACTTTCCCATACCTCGTGGAAGATAAAATGTTATGTCTTTGCAGGAGCGAAGACAAAACATAGGAGCAGCTGTTTCATACATAAAGGTACTGAACTAGGTCAGGTCCACTGAATGATAATAAAAAATGATATGTAGTGAGGCAGAATCTTGAAAGTGAATTTTTGGAACTGTAAATTGTATATACTAGGATGTGCCAGAGCAACTTGGTTGTCTTATTTGTTAAAGATTCCTAAGGGTACCTGCTTTTTAAAAGATTCTTATTCAATAGTTTAGAAATCATGTATATTTTGGGCTGTCCAACCTTTTTAAACTTCTAAAACTGCTGGTCATTTTTACATGTAAAATGAAGAACAGGGTATTCAGAGGTAGAAGCAGAAACCAACTAATTAATTTCATTTATTCAAAAGTTTATTAATTACATTTATTTAATGCATTCAAAAGTTTATTAATTGTTAAAAAAATCATTACATCCTATTAATCCAAAATTTAATAAATAAAAGCAGACATAGGTTTTAAGCCAAAAAAGTTGTGTTTGGAAATGTTGAGGTCATTGGAAACAGCACAGGCTGTTGCAACATGGAACAAAAAAAACCAACATGGATATGATCTTGTACATAAACCTCCTACAAACTTCAGAGATTAATTTGGTTACCTAATTGCGAAGGATAGTTCTTCAGGTCTGTTTTTCAAAACAGGTTGCAGAGTGAGGATACCTATTTGTCTCTAAGATGCAAATAGATAGCAATTGAGGTTTTTTTAATTTAGAACAAGAGAAATCAAGTATCTAATGTTCTTTGTGTTCATAACTACATAGAAAATCTCATTAAACATTACTTATTTGGGCATTGTTGTTTATTTCCTTGGAGACAGCATCAAATCCTAAAGTACAGTTGAAATCAATGACAAAACCTTCATCAACTCCCAGGAAAAACAGTTCAAGTCTATAGTGAGGTAACGAGGTTTTTTTGTAAAAACCCAACAAAACCAACACAAAACACATTTTTCAAAGCCTGAAAAATGTAGTCCACTAGGAGCTTTGGGTATTTCAATGTCTCTGCACCTTTGACAGATAAATCAACTAACTCACATAGATTTTAGTTTTGAAGAGTGATAATGGAGTAATTGCTAAAAAGGCAACAAACAAAAGACATGGATTAAGACCTTCAGCTGAAAGAAGGATTCTTTTGGAAGAAATACTTGGGTTTATTGGGAACACACATGCATGCACGTACAAACACACACACACCTTAATGCATTTTCGTCCCGGACAGCATAGAAAGAAGTGTAGAGATGAAAATTTTTGTTTAAACCCTCTGAGCTCACTAATTTAGGAGAGACTGGGGAGATAAACCAGAAGAACTTGTGAACATGACATTGCAACAGAATGAAGTTTGGCAAAGTGAATTGTGGGAGCTGCCGCCATGAACTTATCCCATAATTGCAGCGTTCGTCAGCTGGAAACAAGCACTGGGATGAAAAGATCCGGGACTTGAAGTTGGTGTCAGTGTAACAATGAACTTACAGAGGGATGCTTCCATAAAAAAAGAGATGTACTATTGAGACACACCTTGCACGATGCCCTTGTAGAATACAGGCATAGTGTGAAATAAAGCATTCAGTTCTCTGAGAGCAACGAGTTCAGATTGGAATCAACATACTGAAGGAATAATGAAAGACTGCTGAAAATCAAAAAGGTGATTAAAATAATTTTGCATTGTCATGTTAAGCAAATTTAAGGCCTGGACAGAAAATGCCATTTTTTAATAGGCAGCACTGAGACAAAAACAAGCCATGAATAAATTTAGAATGGAGATGAAATTTCTTATCCTGCCAGAACTGGGTTTTTGGAACAACTTGTTTTTCGATTAGCTATTATAAATTTCTGTGAGGATTGCATGACAGATCCACAAGTAACATAAAGGAATGGACCTCATCAGCACAGAGTGTTCTTTTCCTGGGAGTTTGTGTGGCTTGGTTTTAAAACACAATTACAGCAAGTGCTGGGGGAAAAATACCAAAAAAAAAAAAAAACCCCCAAACAAACAACAACAACAAAAAAAACAAACAACTAAACAAACAAAAAAAAAAACCTCTGCAAAGAAGTCTAAACCTCAGTGAGCAGCCAAGAATTGTCCTCTAGAAAAAGCTATTTTTATTGTTCAAAATAGGAACATTTTCTTCAGATTGTTCACTAGAAATTGCATGAATCCGATAATAATTTCAAGGAAGACATATAGATTAACATAAATGTTGAAATTCATTTAGGTTTCAACACAGCACCACCTATTGGAATGAAAATAGTAACAATGAGTCTGAAACAGTGAAAACAGAGCAGGAGTCAACTACGATTAATTTATCAGCTTAAAGTGTAACTCGCTCTTCCTTGCAAACTATCCCTGCTAATATAAATTTGACAGCAAATTCACTATTCTTTTTTCGTGAAAGGAAGACTTTACCACAGTGTAGGTAAGGTAAAGTTTTTCTTCGTGTCATTAGACATAACCTGGCACAAAGTTAAGATATTTACACAGAGTTAAATGAGATAATAATATATTTCCTAGGAAAGAGAGCACAGGCAATTTAAACCAGCTGCAGATAGATAGATTTAAGTGATAAAAAGTAGGTGCTTGGCCTGTCATTAGAGAACATATCAGCCACTTTAAAATACACTTCACTTAGACTAATCACCACATTATTGCTATTACAAATGAGGCGTGCAGGTGTAAAACTGGAATAGAGAAGTCCCATCTGCTTGTTAATGAGGATATTATAATGTGTTGCAGATCAGAGTTTCAGGTGAGTGGAAAGCACGGGCACGGAACAACATCCAGAGAACAAGATGGGACATGTGTGGTTCAAAGGCATATTCTTGGGGATTTCTCTCTTTTGAGTTCTCTCTGTCCTCCTTCCTTGTGGCGGGGTGGGGTGGGAAAGTCATCCAACTTCCTATTCCTAGGAGTTTTTTTCTTCTCACAGCTCTAGAAAGAAAGTTAAAATAGCTGCTTTGCATGGACATTACACTGTCAAAGTTTGAAATACCAGTGTCCCCATACCCACTCTGCTGCTTTTCCACTCAGCCTGTGGCTGCAAAAGCAAAGCAGAGAACAATTCTAAGATGTGTGGGGCAAAAAATATAAAGGCCCATTCTGTGTCTCCCTGAAATGCTAGGATGCAGAAGGGTGATGTAAAAGTTCCCTTGGAGTAAACATCTTGCCCTCAGCTGGCCAGGAGTGCTCAGAAATGCTGCCTGCCCCAGCTTTCACAGTGATGGAGGAAACTGCACACTGTTGAGCTGGCGTGTGGCCCCATGACAGTGGCGTGTCCCACCAGGGGCAGACACTGGTGTGCTTGTGTCAGCCAGGAAAGCAGTAACTCTGGATCAGGCAGCAGGAGCTTCCTCTGGCAGGATGCACTCAGAGGTCAGCACTGACAGCCTTGTAGAGCTGCTGAGGGGCACAGGGCACTGACTGATAGAATCATAGAATGGTTTGGGTGGGAAGAGACCTTAAAAATCTTCTAGTTCCAGTCCTCCTACCGTGGGCAATGACGTGGTCCACAAGACCAGATTGCTCAAAACTCCATCCAACCTGGCCTTGAATGCTTCCCGGGATAGGGCACCCAAAACTTCTCTGATGCCTGGCAGAGGAAAACAGCTCAGCCCTCCTTACCTCCCTCAAAAAAATAGCTCTTTTTTATTTCTTACAAGAGTTCCAGGACAGATGCCACTTAAAAACAAAAAAAAAGAGTGCTGGGGAGAGTGGAGGTTGGAAGGGTGAGTGTACAGCAGTAAACTGTTGCATTTACTGCTGGCCAAAGGATCTTTCAGGATTCCCAGCCCCAGAACTTGGCTTGCCAGGAAATCACAGCCCAGCACCAACTCCCTTTACTACTCATTGTACCTTCAGCTGGATGAGCTGATAGGATTTGGATAGGACTTTGGATAGGATAACTGCCACCTGGCATTAAGGACCTCCATGTTGCTTGGAGTTTAAGATGTCTCTGGAAGCACTGAGATGAAACTGCTCTCTCCACTGTAAGACTGATTCTAGAGCTGCTTAAGGAGAAAGAGAGGAATCATCATCTGCATGCCGTCCTGTCTTTCTTGAGCCAGCCTCAAGTTAGCTGAATCCCAACCAGGAAACATGATGATCTTATAATTTTAATGCTGAAGATCCTTTGATTATTAATTGCTTTCTAAAAAATAAAGGCTGGTACACCCATCACTGTCACAGAGAGTATGAATAAACAATTGCAAACGCCACACTCCTATTTAACAAGAGCGTCCATGTCAAATAAGACTGTTCTTTTAAAATTCATGAACACGAAAACAACAGTGTTCAAGAACAAAAGCAGAACTCCTTCATTTCAGTAGTATGGCTGAACTATAGAAAATGGATATAAAGTTATGATTCACACTGATTAGAGGATACCAGTTCATTTTTTAGTGCGAATTTACACAATTTTTTTGAAATAGAGTTGGATATTTGAAAGTCTCGCATCTTATTTACAGTCCGGAAGCCACAAGGATTCACATTCTGTAAATATTTTTCTTCTTGTTTAGTTGTTTGAAATCTTCATTTGCCCTCTGTTCTCACCCCCAGACAGAGTTTACACAACTAGAAGGAGATTTCAAATGTGTGATTTTTTTTTAAAGAGACAAGACCCTAGCACAAAGCTAGTAACAACATGTGGGGTTACAGAGCATGAGGTTCAAAGTTGTCTTATTTTAGACATCTTAATCATCAACTTCTCACATTTTTGCTGCAGGACATAAGCTCAAATGAAAAACCCGGAATACTTTTAAAATAGTGATAAAATTGGGATTGAGGGAAATTATCCTCTTTTTGAAATCCTTTAAAAATTCTTTATACCTACAAACCTATACTTTTTTCTTCTTTTCCACCCCATGAACAGCATTATGTTTCCAACTGGCCAGCAAGAAGCTTTCAAGAGAAATATAATTCTGATTGTGATTCTTTTGCGGCCTACCATTACTGCAAATTTGTTCATTTGTTTCCCTACAGGAGCAAATAAAATAAAAATGAAGATGGCAAATATATTTTCATGTACAAATAATAAGCATGATGAATTTTTATTGTATTTGCATTGGTTAGTTATGACTTAGACTTGTTTTTAAAATCTTTATCATTGTGTCTCCAAGCATTTTCATGTTCTTATGCATATTTCAAGGTCACTGTCAGTCTAAAGCAGTGCATTTGCACTAACTCAGACTAAAAATGAACCTTCTCCTATTTCTTTTTGCTCCTCTCATAAGTTTTCCAAACTATCTGAAACAAATATTTCCCAGAAATATACTTTACCATTCACTATAGAGTAGCAGGTCGAATTAAGCTGTATGTATGCCTTCATTCTTGTAAGGAGTGATTTCAGAAAATATGTAAATTGAGTTTAACCACACTCTTTTAGAAAGACACGTAGCTTACGCTACAATAAATATGAAAAACATAGCAGTATTCTTACATCTTTGTACAGACCATTCATTTGTTGATGTGTATTGATCTGATAAAAGTTTAAAAAAATTGTCTACAGACTCCTGAAAAATCATTTGTTGCAATGTTACAGCGCTACATGCTGTTAACCATGAACTGGCAGAATAAAGAAAATATCTGCATGCTTGCACCCTGATGTCTGAAGATTTACTCTCTTGTTCTCCTGATATGAAGAACCACCACATTAGTAATGTATTTTTGCACTAAGCCTGATTCTTTGGATTGTTAGACTCAAAAACATTTTTTCAATTTTTTTTCCCCTACTGGTTGAAAAATATCCCATGACTTTGTCCCCTGATTTCTCTCTGTAGCATTTTGAGGCTGACTCTATGAATCCAGGCAAGTTACCCAGCTAGAAATACCCAGCCTATCTTTCAAATCGACTGAATAATAGCCACTCCTACATCATGGATATCAGTGAGTACTCAAATTTTTACAAACTGGGCCATTTGTGATAAAAGCCATAGGCAGTCTAAGTTAAAAAATTGACCCAATTCGTACTTTGAAAGACCTGACAAAAAGCCAACCATTCCTAAGTTCCAATCATTGTACAGATAGGGAAGGGGGAAGCAAATGGTTGATTTTTCCAGCTGCAAAAACCTCTGGTCACATCAGCAGGAAAATCCTGGCTATGGAATGTTATACTCAGTGTTACTGAGTCATAGCACTGCTAGTGTTGCTTAAAGACTTTTCCAAGGCTGCAAGAAATCGCTGCACCACGAGGGCTGTTAACTTTATTTCTGACCTTTGAGTAATTCTTTAAATGTTTCCGTTGAAATTACCTTCACTCCTGAGCATATTGTATTTATGGTGTGTATGTATTTATGTGTCATTGAAACAGGTGCCCAGAGACACGATGGAGTCTTCATCCTCAGAAATGTTTACAGCTCAGCTGGCCAACACCCTGAGCGAGCCAACACAGCTGCAAAGTTGACCCTGTTCTGAGTGGGGGCTGGGACCAGATGCCCTCCAGACAGCCCCTGCAGACAGAATAGATTATTGGATGATTCTGTTGTTCACTGTCATGGTAGCAAACAATGCAGGTGCTTCCTTTTTCTGCCATGTATTTAACATTTTTCTCATTATGTTATTACCAAATCCCAGTGTAACGAGATTTCAATGCTTTTTAGTATTTTAAGTAGGCACAGGAAATAGAGGGGATCATTTGTTAAGAAGCAATATCATTCCTAATTAACTTTGTATACTATTTACATGCTAATTTGTTTTAAGTGTTTTTAAATACAAGCAAAATACTAATTGAAATTGCAAAGTACTGTGTGGAGCTACTTATATTCTTCATCAGATCAGAGAGTATACCTATCAGTTCTCATAGTAGTTTTACATTGGATAAATTAGACATTGATATTGCTCAGCTTTTACTACAGCAGGTAATTGTGAAAGTTCATTTCTAGTCCAAAGTTTTTTTGTTGGGAATATAATCTGATAGAAATTGAGATCTCCTGGGCAGCCCAATGAACAAGACATGGGAGTCAAAGGCTTCTGTGTTTTCACATCTCTGCCACTGAATAAGTTCATTCTTAAACCAGGCTGGGGCCCAATTCAAGGTTTATTATAACCAGGAAGAAGCTTTATATTGACTTCAGTGGACTTTTTCCCAGTGTCCACTCATCTCAGTTCTGATTCTGAAAGTCTCATGTGAGTGGAAATGTCCGTTTTTAATCTTTAAGATAATAGTAGGTGCAAAATGCAACCTCAGTGAGGATGAGTAATAGGGTTGTGTAAAAGAACAGTGATCCGTATTCATGCATTGTGCAATATGTGATGCCTAATGGATGGGGAGGGAGGGAGAACCTTTTCTCTCCAGATAAGTTTTCTCATTAAATATTCACCAATTTTCTTCAGAAGGCTGCCATGAACATTAATTGTTTACTGTCATCACTGTTGTTGTATTAATTGCTGTTAATTACAATACTATCATAGTAATGCCTTCAGCAAGGCTTTCTAGTTCAGGGAAACGGGAAAATGACGTTCAGCTCCTACCTGCAGGAGCAGGATTGTTTCTTAGTTGTTAAGAACATTTAAAAGTCTTCATTACACTAAAGTACCAGAGATTTCTAATTCCACCTGTCTTGCAAACAGGGCAGCATTTCTGTTTTGCTTTGGGTTGGGTTGGTTTGGGCTGTTGCTTTTGTAAGAACTCAGTGTTAATAAAATTCACCCTGCAGGTCAGGAAGTCCTCCTGCAGGCAGATGGAATTTAAAGATTATCCAGAAACACCATCCAAAACTGCTTGTATCTGGCAAGGATGTTGATCACGGTGGGAAAAGAAGATCCTGTTTATATCTTCCTTGCTGCAAGGGCATAAATTATGGGATGTATACGAACCAAACCTCAATTTCTGCACGTCTCTTGCAGGAGGTCTGTGTTTATAAACACAAAGATCATCTGTTAAGTGTTTGCAAATTAAACACCTGGCTTTTTGTAGTACAATTTAATATCTAATTTCAAAAAAACTTGTGACATCAAATGAACTTTCACAGGCTGTTGCTTGACTCTTTGCAAGAAATGTAAATGAATTGCATTATTACAGAAAAGGCCTGCAGATGCAGACTGTGTTTTCCCATTTTTGTTGAATTCCTGTGGTGAAATAATTAACTGCACCTTTGCAATGAAAACTTTCCAAACACTTCAATTTTTTCAAGTCTTGTATAAATTTATGTGATGTGTATACCTTCATTGAGGAATAACTGGAACAACTTTACATAAAAGAAAATCAGTTTTACAAATAAGTAAATACATTATGTACTCTGGATGTATCGTGAATATCAAGCTGACATATCTGCTTTTTCATTCACAGAAAACATCTCCAAGTCACTGTTTAGGTCAGCAAACACTTTCCAGCACTGAGGTGGTTACTAGCTTTCCATATAAGACACTTTTTGGCTTGAAAAGGTGGTTTGGCCTCACAATTGATGAAGACACTCAGAAAGCCAAGACAACTCAATCTCTAAACTTTGAAGAGGTTAAAATAGATTTTGATGTCCTCAGTTAGGATAGTTGGACACAACAAAATCTCACAAGAGCATCTGTTTGCATTTTTGATTGCCTAAACACATTCTCAAGACTGGCCTTAAATCAGCAAACAGATTGTTCTGCAAAAAGATGCTAAGTATTTTTTCAGAGTGAAATCAGCCATGAAAATTCTGGCACATTTCTAAATATATTCCATTGCATTCTTTTTGTAGCAGTAAGTCTAGTTTTAACAGGTGCCACTAAAGCTGGTGCTGTTTTATGAGGAACATGTTTGTCAGCTCCACAGAAAATTCATGATCCACCAAGAGTCTGTCAGTCTTCACTGTATTTGCTTTCTGATGGAATGGAAATGAACTTCTTTATCAACGAGCACACCCTGCAGACATGTAACAAAATTAAATAAAAAACCCCATTTCATTTGAGAATCAAAGCAAAATTCTCTTATGACTTAGCTTATTTTTACTTTACTTTATCCAGGCAATGCAACAAAAATGTGTCATCATCCAGCTGCACCAGATCTTTACTAATAAATGCCTGTAACTTCCTGATGGTGCATGCAAGGAGTTTTGTTCTGTTCCCACTGAAGTCAAGGGGAGTTTTGCTACTGACTACAACCAAGTATCTTGTCCTCGTGTGAACTTAATAAATGTGTCATTTCCATGAATAGCGTGCACCATGTTTTATGATGACTAATTGGTTTACTCATATTTTATTATTGGTCATTTGAAACATACATGTTAGACATTGGGATACAGTTTCTCCTCTGAACTAAGTACTTTATGCAGCAATAGTAAAAAAAAAATGGGAAAGATATTGGCACATTAGGGACAACTAGGAATTCATTTGCCGAAGAGGATTCCGCATCTGGTGAAGGGAAAAATAGCTGACCCTTATGTCTTGCAAACATCAAACCCAGGACATGGTGTTAAAAAGCCAAAATCAAGGTGGTTCCACCAATTTTTAGCTTTTAAATGGCCATGAGAGGAAGTGTCAGCCAGCATAGAGCAGTGTCTGCCCATCTCAGAGTCAGGACTGCAGAAACAGAAAGCTGTTACCTGTCTTGTAATCTGTAATATTATCTCTCTTAGGCTGAGTTGTTGGCTCCTGAGTTTGAATACCAGGGTAGACACAGAGCTGCAAGCCACAGTCCCTGTGTGATGTGCTCCTCATTGGTGCCTACTTCCATTCAACATCTTTTAGCCATAAGTGCTTTTCCCAGGCTACCTCTGGCCACTGACAGCAATATTCTCTCTGCCCATGGCTTATATCTCCTTCCAAACACTCTAAGTGCTAGTAAATGCTGCGATGGTGATGATGGCTCTGAGCAGGAAGAGGAGGCTGTTCAGTGGGAAGGTGATAAAGAGCAGCAGGCACAGCAGCACCAGTGCAGGAATGAGCACAGGCTCCTATTCCCTTCTTCATGTCCCACTGGTGCATGATCCTGCTCACTTGGGTCCTGAGAGCTCCCCTATGCCCAGGTGCTTGGAGATAATCTCAGCTTTGCAGAGGTTGGCCCATTGACCAAGGCATAGTTTTGCGTTCCTGTTCTTACTCATTTGTCACTATGGGAAAATTTTCTTATTCTCAGACAAATGTGTTTTCTGCTTAAGAAAGTATGTGGACATTGGTCAGTCACGTTGATGTGGCCACTGTGATTTAGGGAAGCAAAGCATAAAAGCATTGGCTTCTGAAGCATTGTTCCATCTTGCCCACGAACACCACAGGAGTTCCCCTGAACCCCTGCAACAGTACCCTTGTATCCAGGGTTTTCAGGGTGAGAGAACGTTCTCTGGTGAGTTCAAAAACTGCCAACTATCAATATAATTTGCAGTATGTAGCAGAAAACTGCAATAGATAAAATCAAATATAAATTATCTGCTTCATCTGCATTGCCTGTGCGGCACCAGCAGTTCCTTGGCTTCTGTTTCACTGTCCCTTTACAGAAGCCTTCTCACACTCATGAACATGTGTTTCTAATCAGAAAATGCTCAAGGAAAGACCACCTGCCTACAAAGGATACTTTTTTTCCCAGTCTGAGTGGGCGTCTTACAGACAGGTTTTAGTACACAGCATAAAACAAGCAGGACAATGAAGTGAAAGGGCAGCTTTCTTCTGATGAAAGCCTACACTGTTATCTGACATGTTTGTAACAAAACTAGGAGAGAAGACATTTCTTGATTATTATTCCTGGTGAAAATATAATGAATAAATAACGGGAGAACACTAATAAGAAACTTGTCATTTGCTTTGGCGCTTTAGTTTACTTTGGCTTGTCTAATCAAGATATTTTTTAAGAAAAAAGTCTGAATGTACTCAAACAGGGAAATAAAAAGTTTTCAGGACTGCTAATTTTTAATCAGAGTTTTCTAAGCCATCCCTAAACAGTAAGCAGTTAAAAAAATCAATGTTGTTTCTAGAAGTTTTCAAAAGTTAACCACAGAGAGTGTTGGACAAGGAAGGTAATCATCTTTGTGGGTTATCATATTGATATCAGGTGAGCCAGATGTTAAAGTCCTCTAAGTGGGAATCTCAAAGAGCAGGAGTCCAATCCCTTGCATTTGAAACTTGATCCAAAATGGACTTGGTTTAATGATTTCTGTTGGCTTAAGTGGACACCGAGTCAATTTGATCTGCTCTAGTACTTTCAATTTCACACAGTCATGCCTTTAAGAATAATGTGATTGCACTGTGAGTGTGATGGAAGCTTTACTTGGCTAGACCATCAGTGTAAAAAAAAATTGAGGCCAGTAAGATCCAGCAAGGACTTGTTCAAGAGCTAAATAAATAAATAAGTAAAACCACTAAGAAAAGCCTTTGTAATCAGTAGAAAAAAACCTTAGCAATTAAGTGACGGTCAGAGTCAGTGATACAGTGGTAGGTATCTATACCAACGTTAACTAGCACCTAAATAAATGAGCACATGGGAAAACAGCCCCTTCTCTCACAGTAGTTCTCACTGTATGTTCTTTTATTCTAACAGCAGAAATTAGGGATTGCGGTGTACCCAGGGCCTTAATAAAGGGGTTGGAGCAGAGCAATGCATGGTCAAACCAATACAATTACCACATGCGTTCTCTGTTTATTATCACGAGATGGCTGGTTATATAGAGACTAAGATATCTTACAGTAACAAGTGTTTTCTGATTGGTATACAAGGTGAAAAGGAATGCAAACATTTCTACTGTTAAGGCAGCTATGGTAACAATAATGCAATTGTTCTACCTAAAGTTGAAGCACACCTTAATTAGGAATTTCTTGCTGCGCCACAAGGCCTGACAACCTCCACACAGGCCTGAATCCAAGGCCTAAACCCAAGATAGCTCAAAGATCACTCCAAAACACAATCATGACCAAGGTCCCTGAGGAATTCTATTACAAGGGATGAAGATTTCTTCCAGTCCAAAAGGAATCTAAGGAGCTCGCCCCCAGAAACAAGAGAGGCCTCTGCAGCCTGAGCCTGCACCAGGCAGCTGCAGACAGCTCTCGTTGCTGTGCAGGCTGCGTGCCACATGAGAGGCCAGCAAGAGACCCAGCAGCAAGCCCGTGTGCTGCTGCTGCTGCTGCCAGACATCAGCCTGGAGGCTGACAGCTCAGCATCCTGCAGCTGCCACACACATCCTGCGTGTGCACAGAGGTGGCTGAGGGTCACTCTGCGCAGCCAAATGAGTGTGGGAGGAAGGCGAGGAGTGACATTACTGTCGGACCGCCAGCCATGGGAGGGGGTGGCGGCTGAGCAGTGGCTCGTTCTCGCACGTGCACCACATGCACACACAGACTGACGAGCCAAATTGCTTTCTAACAGCTCTGCTATGCAGTAGATACAAAATCCACGGCTTAGGAAAACACCCCTATCTGTGCAGAACTTCACTGTTTTTACAGTAATGTTACCTTATGCGATTCTTGCTGATGGGGACTCTATTAAAAGCTCAAGGCCTGAGAACACAAAACAAAACAGAAAGCTTAGCAAATCATGTAATCAACAAGTCGTAGTGCTTTGTGGCCTTTTTAATGAAGGGAAAAGAAGCAACCTAAACACTAAAAAGGCTTATATCTTTTACAGTTTTTAAAGGTCCAGACCATTATTCATTTTTATTCTACACATATCTATCTAACATATCTATTCTACACTTCTTTCTTTTTAAAAATTGAACACACATGCCTTTCTTCTATGAAACTTTTTATCCTTAATTACTTTCTACTACCTTTGCAGGCCTGAGATTAACAAAAAAAGGGGATAACAAAAAAAACCCCCTCCAAAACCAAAACCAATAGTAATCCAGTGTCTGTCTATGTGCTTCCATCCAACAGTTCTGAAAAGATGGAATTTAAACAGACTCTTGGGGGTTCATGTGAGTCATCCAGCATCCACCAGAGTCCTCAAGAACTTCCAGTCTAGCTCTTCTACATGCGGGAAAAGGCAAGAAAATAATGTGCATGGACACACATACAAACATGTTTGCTTACTAATCACCCACACAGTAGGGATAAACAGATCAAGCAATACTTTATAAATGGAAAATGATGTGTACTTAGTGGTGTACAAAGCCTCAAGTAGCTTAAAAGTTTGTTTAGAACCGGCTGGGACTTCCAGTTCATCCAGGTCTTATCTGAGCAAATCAGATCCCTCAACTTCAAGAAATCAGGGCTGGAAAATTAAGGGTGATTGTCTATTCACAATACTTCATGTTGGACTTGGTGACTTTATTTCAGACAGATGCGGGGAGAATAATTCCTACACAGTAAATGAGATAAAAGGAGGAGATAGAAAATGTCTGCACTAAAAATACTCTGAATCCCCCAGATGACACCATTCTGAGCACCTAAAGTCATCCAGCCATTTTTTGTTTACATTGCTGATGTATACTTCTAAATAACTAAATTTGCATTTGTTTTAGGGTAAAAGATGAAATCTGCTGCCAGACACTGGAAATGATGGTATAAACAAGTTCTCAAGTCCAGTTATATCTTTGAAATGACACTTGCAGCTTTGGGTTTTGCTGGAATCAAAGTTCTCTATTGCTATTCCGTGCTGGCTGGATTAAGTAAAAATGAGTATTTTTCTCCTGTATTCTGCTTTTCAGAAAAGTTTCAGCCAAATCTCCTAACCTCCCATTAATTATATACTTTTCATCTTCTTCAC
This sequence comes from Irena cyanogastra, assembly GCA_013397155.1. Taxonomy (NCBI): domain Eukaryota; kingdom Metazoa; phylum Chordata; class Aves; order Passeriformes; family Irenidae; genus Irena; species Irena cyanogastra. The sequence continues at coordinate 368,733 of VWZV01003214.1, read as the reverse complement.
AGGTTCTAATAGAGGTCAGCTCAGCTGCAGTTGGGAAATATAGGCATTTATGAGCAATTTATACTCAAGACTTGGCATCCTTCAGCAAACTTGCATATAGTTGCTATCTGTCTCTGCTTTTCACCAATAGTCATGATGGTGCCTCAGCATCTGTTTCTGGCCATGGAATACCATCTCTGTTCAGCCACTAAAAACTGACCCAAGCCAAAGATTTATGCAAGGATTAACAAGCTGAGCTTCTGATAATGCTACCAGGATTTTATTTCTCTCTTGACAGATACAGTGATGTTTGTGTTAAACTATATATCCACTCTCAGCAATTTTTCTTGTCCTTTGCTATTAAATCTCCCAAACTCAATCCACTTGAATTGTTTTTAAATTACTTACCTTAACGCAGGAGATAACATGATTTTCCCTCAGAAAAAGTAGCCATCATCAAGGTTTTCTTCAGGAAGACTCCCTTATTTGGAAAGATTTCCTCAGCATCTATCTCAGGTATTTCATAAATAACATAGGCACTCTAAAATTTCCATATCGTGATAACAGCAGTGGTTGATGGCACTCCAACAAATTTTATGAAGGCTTTGGTCAAAACCCAGTGCTGCAGCCAGACATCTGCTACAGCTGGCATTGAGTTTCACTAGCTAAACCCACAAGTGGTTTGTGATCTGTCCAAATGGTATAAAGGCTTTCCTTGTAATTATGGAAGCGCTTGAAAGTGCAATGATAAAAGTTAGACTTTCTGTCTCCAACTGGCAGTAAATTTATTGTGTCATATGAGACTGTCACAGTATGGGTCAGAACTATCTCTTCTCTTACATTACAGCTAAATTCTTGCTCAAAATAAATAAGCAGCATGGAGGGCCAGGGAAACTCTAAAATACTTGGTTTTCTCTCTCAGACACAGCTCTTATTCTTAGCAAACTACGTAAATAATTTGAAACTGCTAAAAAACAAAGAGAAATAATGTTGTTAAAAGGTAAATGAAGGCACATGTGCTTTTAGATGTTATGTTCAGAAAATCTGAATCCTTTCACTGTTCATCCTATGTTTTATGCAAGATGGACACCCTCTATTCTGCCACCATCAATACCCCTATCTGTAATTTAAGCATGTGCTTTCTTTTACAGAAGGCATGTGATACCTTGTTTGAAGTGCCTTTGTTGGCTTGTCAGTGTTACCTGTGCAAGAGGTGGGGCTGTAAACAGCACTTGATAAATCATCTTCCTAGAAAATTCTGAAAGATTATTAAAGTTCACTTTAACAATTACTGCACCAACATAAACAAACATTTTTGAATGTCTAAAACATATCTTTCTTACAGCTATCTTCCAACTAACTCCATGGCTAGTTCTCTCTCAGTACACATAAAGTAATTATCAAACATTTAGACATTAGTCACTAGCTTTTATACAGACTCTTTAGATGTGGATAGTTTTGTCTGGCTTAATGAAAGAGGAGGTTCATTCATAATATTACAATGGTGAAATGATGTTGGCCTATCATCTAGACTCTCTAATTTAACCTCAGGTTTTTCTCTGAGGATCTTAGGAACTCACTTTGTATTCATATGTTTTGGTCTAGATACAAATCTTGGTCTTTACAACTCATTAACCTCTTTCAACAACACCATTATGTCAGTCTTCAGTGTCTGGTAGATCCTCTTTAAAGGTTTGCCCCAATTTCCATTTCATTTCTTACATGCAATTTTCTGCCCAAGAAATTCACATTGGTCACTTGAACACAAGGACTAAAAAAACCTCTGCTCTATATATTCTTTAGGTTTTTATATTATTATCTATTTTAAGGTATGCTTTGGCATTTATTTAATTTAACTTTTTTTTGTCAATACTACAGTTGTGACCAGGATCAGCTGTGCTACGCACGGCTGATACATGCACTCCATACAAACTGATAAACAGATGTGAAATGGAAGTCTTTCTCTTCACATCTTAAGTATATAATTATTTATGTATGTCACTAGTTGGCAAGACTCTACTTTCTTTCCTTTCAGGCATATGTGTCATTCTGCATGATAAGAAAGTTCTTCACTCCTTCCTTTTCGTACTGTCTTTTGGTCTCCATATCATTAATTCGAGAGGATGATTGATGGACTGCTTTGCATTTCCTGGCTTAATGCCTAATCTTGAGGCATTTCTTGCAAGAGGACAGTTACAACATACATATTCATCTAGAGTGAGCTAGCTCTTTCAGAACAGAAAAATCCTTTGTGAGCTTAAGACTCTTCCACCATTTTTTTTACTGTATTTTTTTTACTGGGGCAGTTTGTTTTCCCCTCGGTCCCAAGCACAAGTCTTGCAGTATTCCTCAGTTCTCCTTCTATCCCTAATATTAATTCCATTACTTATGGATATGTTAAATTCACTTCTGCCTGAACTTTGAGAGCTGGCATTATTGATAAAAAGCAATCTGTCCCGGAGTATATCATTAAAGACATTTTCAGAAGAGCAAAACATAAACTTTGTTGCAAACACAGTTGTACATTCCTTTTGCATCACTATACAAGACTGAAATGTGAATAATTTTCCAATAGCTACATAGAAATGGTACATAGCTTTCTGTTAAGTTTTACAAATCTTCAAAAGTCCTTCTCATCTCTAAGAAATTCTGAAAGTGGACAGGGACTTTGCAGATAAGTTGTCCCGAGGGAGTCATTTGCTACTCCTATCTACCATGTCTGTCACAAGAAATTAGTGTCTACATTTTAAAATAAAATTGCAATTTTCACTAGTTGCACTGACTTCCTTAATTTTTCATAAATTTTAATGATTTTTAAGTGCTCCTTGTCAGCATTGTTGTTAATTCTCTACCAAGATATTTCAAGCTGGAAATGCCTGCCTAACTTAAGTATGGCATGACTGGAACGGGAGTGGGGGGAAAATCACTACTACTCAATGACAGAGAGTAAGATTTCATATCTTCTGCTAGCTAATTCTAAATGAGACAGCTCATGAAGCAGATAACTGTTTTATATGAAGAACAAACTCACACAGTAGTCTTCCATCTTAATTTGGAGTAAATCGACAGTTCAGAGATTATGGATGCTATAAACAGCATGATTTCAAACATAAATGAACAAAAGGTTTTACCACAGCAGTTTTTTTCACATGTTTGTACCAGACATATCTAGATTCTAAACAAATCCCTGCAGGCAATTGTTAAAAATGAAATAGTTGTTTGTGTCCATATTTATGTGCATTTGAAGACAGCTGTCCACTGCTGTGTGGAAATGCGACCAGTGACCGGCTGCCACTACTTTATTTCTTCTTCACAATTCTAAATTTCTCTCAAGGTCAAAAATCCTGGGAATAGAGGAAATGGCCTCTGAATTTATTTAAACATTTCATTACCCTCACATCTTTGACTCACTTTCTCATAAAACTAGGAGGAAAGTGATGTTACATGAATATCTGGGGGCTAATTGCACTTACGTGTCTGATGGTTATTAACAGCAATGCATCAAGAACATACTTACTCAAAATTAAATAGACAGTCCTTGTTCATTGCCTGCCTTATCTAATAAACACTATTCCATCCCAAAGCTGGACTTTGGCAGGACATCTACGTGTAAGTTAAAATCTGTGACTCAAAAAATTTCACCTTACCTTTTAGGTATGCATTAGGATTTAAACTTCACCTGTCCCCTTTGCCCAGCTGAAAGCACCTCAGTCTTGTAAGGCCTGGAATGTTACATATTCATCCTCCTTCCCTTGCACAATGTCAAGCCAAGAGTCACAAGGATGTGGCATGGTAACTGCTCTAATATCATGGGAAGGAGCACTGCTTTTTTTTTGGAAGGAGTTCTTATACCAGATTGGCAGTAAAGCAGTCAATGAAGTGGTATAAAGGTCCTTAGAGAGGTATGAAGTGAGGCAGATACATTTGTGCTAATTCAGGAAAACTGTGGCATAAAACAGGAAGGGGCAGAGATAATTTTGCTCATGCTTAGGTTCCAATGATTTGGAAGAATGAAAAGGAACACTGGGACTAGACAATTTGGATCAAATGCATTGCCAGACAGAGAATGGAGCACATATGGCAGAGGGAAATTAGAAGTGGAAGAAAATGCTCTAGAGGAATTAAGAATTGATGAAACAAGATGGATACATGTCAAGAAGACAGAAGTATATTCTGTTGGAACCATCTTCAAGTAAGGTACTTCCAACCTAACTTTTTTTGAACTTTATTTTCTCAAGACTTCTTAACTAGAAGATACAGTTATTCAGTCAAGAAACTGAAACAATATCACATAATTTGTCTATTAAAGCACATCTAACTACCCCACATCCTATAATATTATCAGCCAAAGTGATTAAGCTATTGCATAAAAACAAAACATGCAAAAGTGTAAGCATATAAATTTATACATGATTTGAAAATATTTACATTTTGAGGATAGGCAGCAAGAAAGACTGATTAATTAAATTTAGTATTTTTTTACTGATCAAAATAATCCCTGTATCTGACACTGGAAAAAAGAACCAGCCACATTATTTATGTTTGTCAATATACCATATACTATACATAAACAATCAACTAAAGCTCCAAGATCTTGTGAAAGTTTTTTGTTTAACTATACCAATAGACTTAGAAGAAATTTAGATGGAATTTCTGTTCATTGAATATTCTACCAGGTTCAGATTATGACTTTTGAAAATATTTAGGTAATATGATCTTCTTATATATATTTATGAAATTGCTATGAAAAATATGACCAATAGTTATCCCTCAAAAACTATCACAACATCTCTCCTTGGTCTTAAGTTTAAAGACGTTTCAGGTTTCCCCTTTTGCATTTGAAAAATAATTTCAGCAATGTGGATCGAATCAGTTACCTAGGTCTAGCAGACAAACTGACAGGTAGTGAAGTAAGACAGATGTTCCTTTTTTTTATTACCTTTTATATTCATTAAACCTTCTGCGTTGGTTCTAAAATAACGTGGCAGTATCACAAATGACCTTGCAGTATGAAATGCAGCAAATAACTCAGTAGCCAAATCCCAACTGTTTTCTTGTTGGTGAATTTTGTATTAAGAGAAAGTGTTTATCTTTTTAATTAAACAGGAAAATTGTTATGCAATATTCTGTAGTTTATTCAAAAGCATCTGGTTTAATTATCCTAGGCTGGGAAACAGAACTGCTTTGATTGGATGCATCAAAGCAGTCACAAGATATGGGTAAGAATGCTTCCACTTGGCAAATATTCCTCCCTGTTACTTTAAAATGCACTCTTTCAGTAAACATTCATGAAAAACTAGCAATGGCTCCATGAGGCCAACATTTAAAGTAAAAAACTAGCATATTTCAGAGGTGACAGCACCAAAGTCCCTGTTTGACCAATTCATTCTCCTTTTCTTTGATACACAGCAGATGGAAGAGAAGATGGCACACACTGTGGACCATTGAAAGGTTTGCCTCTGCAGCAAAGTCTTCTCTGAACATTAAAGTAAAATTCGGGGGGTTTTTGCCACTGAGAACTAGCAAAAAGGTTGAACTCAGGGTAATTAGCCCAACTAAATGACTTCCTTTCCCTGATAAATCCCCAAGTTTCACCAAGATCAACCACATCCTGATTCTCTTTAGAGCACAGTAATAAGGCATCTCTAAAATTCCCTCACTCAGACCTCCTAGGAAACCATTTGTGGTCTTCTGATCTGTCTAGGCTTATCTCAGGTAAAGAAGTAGATTTGCTGTATATAGACATGTGGTGCTCCATGCTCGTACAGGTTCACACTTTCCAGAGGAACTGAATGCAAATCTATTGCTGCCTGGTTGCCACAGAGCCTGCAGATCTGTATGGAGTGAACTGCTGAGGAGGGTTATGTAGGTTTTGTCTTACAGTTTTTTAGTAAATGCAGGCTTTAAGGTGACCTTAAGATCATATGTAACTACTGGTGTGGACACAGAGAAAGTGACGTGCAGACAACACAACATCCCGAAGGATCTGGCCTTCTTTGGATTAGTTTTCTGCACTTTGGTCTTAAATCTCAATGAAAAAAGAGAAAAACAAAAAAGGTTTGTAAATAGCAGACACTGAAGAGACCTAGTTTTTAAATTCAGTTAAGAGTCGGTCAGTATCTAGCAAAGAAAAAAAAAATTACTGGTGTTTTACACCAATTTTACCCTCTGTGATTTTCTGTTTATTTTATTTCTTTGGCTAAACATTTGCAGAAAAAATGAAGATGAAAATCTTGGAAGGAACTTTTAAAAACAAGAAATGTACTCCACCCTTATTACAACATTATTCTTATTTAGCCAAACATTTTTCCTTTAACAAATGGTCTGATATAGACACATACAGAAAAGGCATAAAAGACCTACAACAGCCAAATATTTTCAGATTAAAAAAATAATTAGGAGGGGTGAATTATGTGAATAGATGAGAGAAGGCAAAGAATGCAAAATAAACAAGAAAATAATAATCTTTCTGTGAATAAAACTAAAGTCTTGCATAATTCCTTGAGCCCATGAAGAAGAAATTAGACTGAAATAAAAATCACATGGGTTTCATGGTTGCTTCCCATTATGAGTGGATAGCAGGGCTCATGTGACTAAGCAGATGAAGAAAGGAATAAGCATGTGAAGAGTGGAGGGGGAAACGGTGAGTAAATAGCCACAGCAAAATAAGAAGCACAGGGTAAACATCAACAGTGAAAGTCAAAGTAACCTGCACCTTAGCTTTCTGAGATGCATAAGCGAGAGGAAGGCTTAAAAAAGAGACTTGCAATCATTTCAGGAAACTACCAGAGATGTGGCCTTTCCCCGTGTTTATAGCTGGATTTTATTGCCTCGATGGTGTGCTGTTCACTCAGGGTTAGCGATTTATGCTTCAAGTCTCTTTCCGAGAGCTAGGCTGCTTGCTGGAGGAGCCCCTTGGGGCAGCAGAGTTTTCAACAGAAAGTAGTCACATACATCACCAGTTCCCTAAAGTGTATATGATTGCCTTTGCTGACCTACAGACAGACATTTAGAGCATACTCTCTCCAAGAATTTCCAGAAGGACTTAAAGCAGGGATTATTACTTTTCCTGACACCCTTCACGTCTCCCAATACAGTTTTCTTCTAAACCTGATTCAATATAATCTAAGTCCTATGCCAAGAATGTTTTGATTTACATTGATTATTTTCTCATTATAAGCCCTGCTAAAGGAGAGACCACTAAATCAGACTTGTTTTCAAAGACAGCTTTGGCTACTGCGTGCAGTCACTGGTTGCACAGCATAGTTCTTTCATGCAGCACAGGGAGTGCCAATATCTCTCAATACGGCCTGTTAAAAACTCATTTTGGAGTAATCCCTGGTTTGAGTGCAAGAGCTTGCACCAAATGATCTACAGAAGTCCTTCATAATACAAAAGTTTCTGTGACTGCAATACTGACACAGCAGTGACAAGCGAGAAGGGGGCAGAGAATGTGTTTCTGTCACCAATATACATTTAATCACACCAAGAACATGGATGCTCAAACACTACAAGTTAATTTCTGTATGAAATCCAGAAACTGACGCTTAAGTATTTTTATAACTGCGTTATATTTTCCTTTTTCCAAGAAAAATATCACTAAGAGCATTACTGCAGAATTTTACTTATTAAGAATTACTACTTTTTCCCCCTTTTTTTTTTTGTCAGAAATAGTTCACATATCTCTCCCTTAAGACTTAGCATATCAGTCTTCATCACTGTGCAGACAGCCAACCACAATTAGTCCTATAATGGAAACTGGCTTACTGCACTTTTTGTTGTATGTCTGTATGAGAATAAGTGCGTGCAATATAACCAAAGGAAGCTTACGTGAGTTATAAGTGTAGCTGTGACTGAGAGAATCCCAGATTCACAATTAAGTTACAACATTTGTATTTACACTATATTAATGATCTATGAATAAGAGTAAAAACCACAGGTTTAGCTGGTTGAAGCTAAAACTTTCTCTTGTTTAGTACACAGAAGGTAGTGCATCATAATAAAGTTGAATAACCTTATCTGAAATCTTCGTAATATTTTCTGTGCTGTACAGTCACTAGCAGTGCCTAAGAACAAGGAAAACATAGTCACAGGGTGAGAAATGATGCCTCATCCGCTTTATAGTCCAACAGGGTGAGAATCATCCCCCAACACGAAGTATTTGCTGAACAGCCTCATGCTCAGCAAGCTAAATAAAATTTTAAACATAAAATAACTATTGCAGCTTCATACTTTAAGAAGTTGCACCTGGCAGACACCTCAGGCTGCAAAAGAAAACTTCGGTTGTTTCCTATGACTCTAGTTTTGCTGTCACAACTGGCTTGTTCAGGCCTCTTCCCAAAGTTAGAATATCATTATAAGGTGTGAGAAAGAGTTTCTCCTTGTCCTATTCAAGCCTCTGTGATCTACCGAGTATGTACTGGATCTATGTATAAACTTATTTGGCATGTTAGGATACTATTTAGGACACTTTTAGGATACAATAAATGGTATTTGTACACAAATCTAAAATAATACTTTTGTATTCCTTTAGATACAACACATGAAACCATATACCTACGCCCAGTAGTTGATAATACAACACTCTCAGCTGTTTGCTGTTAAATCTCCACAACTCCATTAGAAACCTCAATGTCATTTTCCTCTAAAATAAGAAAACCAACAAATTTTAGCAAACAGGTCAAGAAGAGGAGAGTCAAAGATCTAGGTCAAATAAAATCTCCTTTTAAATATTAAGTGATATAGAGAACTTTCCTTAAAATTCAGATACAGTTTTCTTGCTGTTTTCCTCTTTCTGTTATCAAGAAATAACAAAACCGAACATATATCTGATTTCTGAAGTGTCCTAAAACAGAGACCGTCTGAAACAGTGTCTCTAGTGCTCTAGAGATGCTGCAGAACAAAACATTTCCAAATCCAGCACCCAGCCATCTTAGTTCAACCAGAAGTCCAATTTTTCCAAGCAGCACATAAGGCTACATAAACCTTAAGTAACAGAATATCGGTCTGATGAGCACTCTACTTTTCTTAATATTGCTGCATGTATCTGTTCAGTTTGAGCTCATTTTCACATATATTTGCTATAGCTTTTATAAAAAATAACTGTTCCTCTGGACATTCCCCTAATTTTTTTATGTGTGTCTCCCTCAAAGTGTCAGGCTTTCTCAGTGCTAGTTGAAATGTATCCTTTCAATTCCCAATGTTGCTTCAGTAACTTTAGACTAAATAAATAAAATGCACCTGGATTTGAGAGACAAAGGTTTTCACCACTGAATATTTAAAAGGAAAACGATTTCTTCAGCTCAGAACATACAGTTCTCCATTCCCCAAACCTGAGAATTTCTAAATTGCTGCTTTTCACCCCATACTGAGATCAAATTTATTCTCAAAACAGCAAAAATTCTCCACAACATGGGATGACTGCTTCCACCAATTTCTAGCGAAGTACCAATTTCCCATAACTATTCCTTTGGCTAACTGTTCCTTTGTCCAGCATGATGTTTTCCATTTTGATTCCTAAAAATGTTCATCTCTGGTGTTTTGCAAGGCAGTTTTTTTTACTGCTGAAATATTAAAGTGAAAACAGGAGTGAATTTACCTAAATTATATTTCCCTGCCAGTTGAAGTTCATCCAAACACTGAAGCAGTCAGTGTAAATTCCTTTTTAGCGTAAATATATTCAGGAGTAGATTAATTTTCTCATGCAACAAAGGTTGTCCAAGGTGGAATACTTGAGAAATAAGCCTGTCATTAATTTTACCATTTTGACATAGCAATACCCAAAACATATAATTGTATCTCCAGGTATAGTTGTGTTGAAAAAGCTCCATGAATCTTTTAGCTCTTTTTTCAATTGCTTTTTCTTTCCTTTTGAGGAGTCTCACTATTAGAAAAACCAGGTTGGTGTTTTTCTTTTCTTGCCATATAAAGATGTCTTGGCAAAAAAAATTCACCAGACTGCATCTGTGAACCTTGTGGCAGAGTTAGAAACATCTTCAGATTGCTTCAGATTTTCTTGAAGCCTCATTACTCCACATCCATGTGCTCTCCCTTTGGGCTCATGAAATCTTCTCAGGTGGAATTCTTAGTGCTGCTGAGTTCTGCCACCAACCTAACCATTTTTTCCTTAGAGAAGGGGCATAGCTCTAGCTTTGAGCATTTCTTTCCTCCTTTCTCTCTCATTTCTGAAAAGCTACAATACTGGCCACAGAAAATTATGTTGACACATATCATACTGTGTGTAGATCCTTGCAGACTAACACGCAAATGTCTGTGGGTACCTGCATTACATTCTGTAGAATACAGCTGTACTTTCTGACACCTTTCCCACTCCTCTAAATGAAATGCCCATTGTCAGTTGGTTTGCTGGAAATCAGCTCCAGGATCAAACACAACATCGGGGTAAAAAACTGTTAATTCTATAAAGATAGAGATAGAAAATGAAAGACAAAATATTTGCTGTCTTTCTTCTCATATGTGTTTTTACATGCACTCTTTATGACAAGGACAAGATCGAAACAACAGGGAGAAACCCCTAAAAAGAAACTGAAAAACAGGAGATTAGCTCCTGGATGCCTTTATTTGAGGACATTAAATCTTTATGCCTTACAAGCCTGAGAAAACATCAGTTGCTTCACTGAGATATCTGCCTTTCTGATTCACAAAGTTGCATCCACAGCTAGGAAATCACAGCTTCAATCTCCTAGTGAGTCATGCGTCCTTATGAAAGAAGTTTTTATTCATATAAAAAGAACACATGTAATTTATTTTTTCAATAAGTTAAGTCTTCCAGGAGAATTTGCCAGGGAACTGTTATTCTAATACTTTGGTTGTCTTTGCAAGATGATCATCTTGATAATTTAAAATGTCATAGGATGTTTGCAGGAACAATAGACCAAATTCCTGAGCTGGTGTAAATTGGCGCAACTCCACAAACATCAAAGAAGCAATGCCATTTTCCACCACATCATCGATGTTCACAAATTAAGTGGATGTTTTGTGGTTTACTACATGTCAGAAAACTTGTAGTGCATCTCAAGCGCTCATAAGCTACGCTGTAAAACTATTTGATTTTTAATAGATATACAAAAACAAACTTTCACATCAGAATACTGACCTCAAATGGTTCTTTAACACCAGGGTTAAACCTCACATCTTTAATGGTTCAGGGAATGACTGTGTCAAAGATGCTAATGGCAAATTCCCTGAAGCACAAGCCAAATTGGTTCCAAATACAATGCTTTACAACACCTTTCTATCTTCAATGTTTTCTGGGTAAAGTTTAATTGATTTTATTCTGAACCATGTCCCTCTTTCTGTACCTTAAGAAGCACATTAGAGGTTTCAGAGTAGAGATTCCATCATTCTTTTCCTAAAGCATATGAACACTATTCAGCAAAAGCAACATCTCAACTTGTTCCAAAGTTTTGTTTTAATCCTGTTTTGGCTCATAGAAAACCAACAGCTTTTAAATGTAATATATGTGTGCATACAAACACTAGACAGAATACTTATATATTTTAAAATAAAAATTACACTATGAGGAACTGTGAAGAATGAGCATTTCTAACATTAATTATACATTAAATACATTATACATTTACACAAAAATAATAATAATGCTTAGAAAAATATCTTTCATCAAGTGGTCCAAAATCACTTAACAAATGTCCTGTGACCCTCCAAAAGTTCCTATGAGATAATTGCATAAGAATAGATCCCTTAACAGATCATTCAGCCTTGTTAGGAATAGAATTAGTAAAAAACAGTTCATAGCATTTCCAACAGGAACGAGAGGTGTAGAATAGAAGAGTGAAGGGATGCTATGGGACATGGCAGAAAAGCAAGGGCCTGAGCTTGAAGAGAACGTGGCAGTCCTGTTCATGGCAGCACAACAAGAAAGAGGAAGGTCTGCCACCCAGCAAGCCAGCTCCTCAGAATACAGGGTTGCTTGTGTCCAGAAATGTCTCATCTTCTTCTGAGAAATTCCAGGTCTCTCAATGCACCCAAAAAATCTTGAAATTCATTTTGTTTATAATCCACTCCCTCTCTCTCTCTTTACACGCTCCGACAGTGTACCTGACAGTCCTTTCTCACTTTTCTTTCCACACCTGGACTTCTGACTGATAACCACTGCAGATCCTCTGTAGACCACTGCAGCTGTCAGACCTGGATGACCCACCTGAGGTTTTCATGTTGGGTTTTTTTCAAAGGAAAAAAATCCTGGCTCTTGCTCCAGTAGGGATTTAAAAACATGAGTTGCAGATGCCAAAAATCCATCTGTCTCAAATGTTAAGGTCAGGGAAGTAGCCATGTCTGATTAAACACATGGCAGCACAAATCAAGGATCCTGGATGACCTTAACCATTACCTTTTGCAGTCACTTTCCATCATTGCCAGACGGAATGACATAAAGATGCCATTAAGTCTTAGTTTCCTTTAGCACATTTATTATGATAGAAAAATTGTGCATAAGTTGCTTTTGTATTAATCTGTCACATGGTGGCTTTCACAAATGTTTCATAACCTGCCAACTAAAAAGGGACTGCTACTACACCAGGCTATAGTATGGTCTGAAATATACTAGTCAAAACAATTTCTAAGTGTACACTTTCATTAACCCTGATATAAACAAAGAAAGGAGAATTCCTCATCCCTGTTTCTCTCTGGAGGAAGTAGAAAATCACACTCATAAACTTATAGCAGAATGGTAGTCACATTCCATAGCTCTAGTTACAGTATTCTTTAAAATCAATAGAAACTGAGTTGATAAAGTACTTGCAGAAAACCATCAGTCTGCTTTGCACTTAAGACAGAGCTAAAAACTGAAGTTGTCCTCTGGAATAGCACGCCCCAAGAGATAACAAGTAGTAGCATGGATAAGAGGCTGCAGAACAATCACTGTCAGGAAAAGTCATAGTCTCCCTCAACTCATTGAACAGTGTAGATGATGCTTTTTTGAGGCTAGTCAGATAGAAGGAAGTAGTTCTTGTTTTTTTTTTCTTAAAGCAGTTGTCCTCAAAGTGCGCCAAAGAGCTATCAAAGCTAGTAGATCTAGTAATGCACATTAATAGAAAACTGTAATATTTACAGGCAGTAATACAAAAAGTCTGAGTAGACATTTTTTCTATATAATTGCCACCAAAATAAGTCTGCCAAGGCAATTAATGTCACTGCAAATACTACTTTTACTTGTAAGTGCTTCTTTCTTATGTTTTTCTTTTAAATACATATGCAGTGAAAGAAAAGGGTGAGAAAAACTCTTAGTTTTCTGTACAATAACAAATAGTTCCTAACAGATTAACAAACAAGGACAACAAAACTCTGGGCCATTATTTGCAACCACTACAGCTAAAATGTATCTGCCATCTCTAGAAAGAATATTTGGTCTAAAATACATGCATAATGTGCAGGGGTCTCAAAGTACGTGTATTACCAAAAAGATGTATGTGTTCTTTTAGAATATACTAAAACATTTGAATTCATTATTTCCAACAGGATCTTCTAATAAATTAGTAACACATTTCGAACACTACTTGCACTGTTCCTTCTTCCATTGGAGGAAACTCATTGTGTTTAACTGAGAAAAACATTTGAGATGCCAAAAATGGTAGTGATTTATGGTTTCACAGTAAAGTCAAACACTCCTCTGAAATCTGAATAAAGAAATAATGCATGAGCACTGAGAATATATTCCAGAGATGTCATTCAGCTTGTTTCTGAACTTGGAAGACATTTCCTGTCACTGGAGTGCCCTTCAACACAGAAAACTCTGCAGAGCTGTGGACTTAAATACTGAAATAGCTATATTCTTTTTTATTGCTTTTTTATTTTATCTTAGCTAGAAAATGCACCTGGGAAATGTTCTATGCCATCTAATGCAAGGGAAGGAGCATCAGGACTGACTGCATCATTTAACCTCTGGTGCTACTTCAATACAGAATAAAACTATCGTGATTGAAAACACCACTTGGAAAGTTGCTATTATGTGTTGGATTATTGCCTTAGACCCATGTTGCATTTAATTCTCTTGTTCAAAGGTTCTGGTTTCTATTGTGTTTTCATTTTTTGACTGCAGACCAAACATGAGTTGCGGCATTAGCTGCAGGATCCTCTTCAATGTTTCCCTTCAGCAAGGCTGCTGGCTGCAGGCAGCCATGGCCTGGCATATTTTGCATGAGGAACACCGCAAAACACAATGCAGAATCACTTCAGATTCTGCCTTAGAGCAGACAGGGATTGAAGCCTCCTGACAAACACTTTTAAGCATAGCATGGCTCTCCTGATCCTGACTCAGTTAGCAGTGCAGAAACCCTACTTTAGCACATGTCCATTTGCTGGGTCAGGTAACTGCTGCACTTCCCATTTGACATCCTGAGGAATTCCCATCTCATCTCGAGTTTTCAGCAATGGGTCTGTTTTCCTTAAACTACATCTGTGCATCCAGCAACAGAAATGTGGTCGGGATCCATCTTGGGCACATCACTGCTTTGCTGTTGAATTAGCCCAGGGTATCTGATACAGAGATCATGCTGTAGTTAAACTTTTTCTTGCTGGGCATGATAGAGCAAATACCTGAAGGAGTATAATATTTTGAACAGATGATATATGATCTAGCACAGAAGCTACTTATAGTAGGATGGTCCCTCACAAAATTTTAAACAAAATAGAACTAGTAAATTTAGTTTATATTGGTTTATCCATTTATTTCTTATAGTTACACCTGTTTTAATCTGGTTTGTGAAGACATCAAGCATGATTTAATCTGTTGTGGAACCACGGTCTCAGTTTCACCAGCTTGCTTCTCCTTCTCTTGAAAATCTCTGAGCACTAGTAAAAGACAATTTATATTTTGCAGAAATCCTTCAAAGTATGTAACATTTCTGCATCATCAGCTGTTGTGGGCCCATTGAAACCAAGGGAGCTGGTTCACAGCTTGCTCCTGGTGACGATCTGACTGCATATATCATACCCTTTCAAAAACCAGCACTGTTTTCATTTCTCTTTCTGTTAAAAGCTTCTGTCAGGGGAACAATAACATAAAAACCTACAATCCACGTTCAAGCAAAACTTTTTATTACAGAACTGAAAACTAGCTCAATAGTTGTTTGAACTACAGAACTAGGGACCTGTAGTGTTTTCCAGAAAGTAAATTATGTCATTAATTCAGTGCAGTGAAACTCCTCACAATAATTAGGTTTAAATTAAGCTAATTTCTAATGGTGCACTAGCTGCTTTTTTTGAAGGAGCAGTTGGTTTATTCTCTCATTTTCATCCACTATGGTGTCACTTCAGGACAAAGACAATTTTGTACATGCACTACCTCTGCATTTTCATACTGTTAAAAGCTTGACGATTTTTTTTTTAATATAGACTTATCTCTGAATTTCCTGGAATTTTAATGTTTGAGAACAATTATAAGTTCCTTTTAATGTAACTGTTTCCCTGTAAGGGACTTTGCAATTCTAGGCATTTTTTATTTTTCTGTCCTTAAGGATATTTAGTGATATTTCCTTAAAATATCTACATCTAGAGATTGTATCAGAGATACAATCCTAATATATACTAGCAAGTTTCATGTAAAAATGAGAATTACAATAATGGGATTGCTAAGTGGCATGATTACCTAATCTTAATGAGTTGTTTATGATGGAGAAGGTGCAAATTTGCTTGTAAATTAGGCAACATTTTCTTGTCTTCTTTAAGACCATTCTTTATTTAGTCTTGTGAAGAACTCACATAAAGGGAGTGTTTGGTGACTCTGTCGCTGTTAGCATTAGGGCATTCATCATCCCATCAGTTTTACCATTAGCTGTGCACATACCTACAAAACATAACAATTCTAACTCTGCTGGGTCATTAAATGTTTGAATGGTTGGTTTTGTTCCCAGGACTGTTGAAACCAACAAAACCAGCTATTCTATTTAATAGGGATAACTAACACTATTAAAATCAGTGGTAGATGAGCCAATACTATTGTTCCCAAGAAGGTGTTTCCAGATGGGAGCATCTAATAATTAAAAACCAGGCCAGTATGCCTTTAACCAGAATATTCTGTAACTCCATGTAGCATTATTTCATTTATTGAAAAGCTGTGACTTTTATTTATTGTCTTTTCAGCTTTCTGGGGTTTAAAAAAAAATCTGTTTTCCTAAAATTGTGCACTGTGTACTACTCCAGGCACTGTTTCATTTAACCGTCATTCAGGCCTTGACAATGCCAGGTGACCCCCTCCGAAATCCTGTTTTATTTCAAAGGTAATGCAGGAGAAAACCTTGCATTTGAGAATTCTGGTGCTCTACCACAACAGTCAGCTGGGACTGCTTGCCGTGACTCTTTTCTTAACCACCATTTTTAACATTGTGAGACTTTTAATCTCTTTATTTTAACTTTATAACAGCTCTCAATGTTGCATGGAGAATTATGCTTATTTAGACTTAATCATGGCCTGTAAGTGACTATGATTTTGCTATTTTTGATCATTCTTCTATATGAAAAAAAAAAAAAATTCTTTTGACCGCTGCTTCACACAAGGCACTCTTTACACATCTGTGTTCTGTGACTTCTGATCTTGAACTCTGACATCCTTTGCTTTTCTACAGAATAGCTAGTCTGTTTATACTTGTACTCTCACAAGTAAGCATTTCTCATAATCAGAGTTGTGTTAGTCTTTGTGTGTTTGCCTTATGGTCAGTGTACAATTTGATGCATTCATCCTACAGTTTGGTTATTTTTTACCCATGGAGAGCCATCCCATCACAGTTCTCAGTCTTTTACATGCGACTTTCCAGCACCTTGCAGAGTTACATTTTTTTCAATTTAAGCTCTTGCCTCCTTGTGTACTAAAAGGCATTTTAGTAGTTGTTCTTACCAACATTCACAAGAGGCATCAAATGCATGTTCACAGCCTTGGAGCTCTAGTAATTACAGTCAAACTGACACTGGCCTGGACATTTGCACTTATGACCTTGCACGAGCTTTCAACAGTTAACACCAATTTCTCCTGAAATTATGAATCATTCCTTACAAACTTAGCAGCTCAATCACTTTTCTCTTTGGTGTGTGCCCATATAAGGGTGCTTTTAGAGTAGGAAAAAGCAGACAGGACTTTGCTTATTTACATCTACTGTTATCCAGGCTCCAAGAGTACCTAGGAAAAAGTAATTCAAAAACTTTAAAATGAAAACAAAACAAAACAAACAAAAACCTCCCCATGCCCTATAAGGAACTCCATTTTTTCCTACTCTCAGGAGCAGAATTTGTTAGTGAGGTAACTTCTGTAAGCGCGTCTGGGTCAGATTTGTTAAACTGGGAGGACCTGTCAACTCCCTCAAAGGCAGGGAAGCCCTTCAGAGAGGGCCCTAATAAATTAGAAGACTGGGAAATCTCCAACAGTTCAACAAAATAAAGTGCCTGATTCAGCACCTGGAATGGGGCAACTCTGGTTGTGTTTTTAGACTGGGGAATGAGAGGCTGAAGAGCAGCCCCATGCAAAGGGACCTGGGGGTCCTGGTCAATGGCAAGTTGAACCTGAGCCAGCAGTGCCCTGGCAGCCAGGAGGGCCAAGCCTGTCCTGGGGGCATCAGGCACAGCATCACAGCCGGGCAAGGGAGGGGATTGTCCTGCTCTGCCCTGCACTGAGGTGGTCTCACCTTGAGGGCTGGGGGCAGTTTTGGGTGCCACAATATGAAAAAGACACTAAGCTCTTAGAGAGTGCCCAAAGGAGGGCAATGAGGATGGTGAAGGGTCTGGCGGCGAAGCTGCATGAGGAGTGGTTGACGTTACTTGGTCTGTTCAGTCTGGAGAGGAGACTGAGGAGAGACCTCACTGCAGTTACAACTTTGTGGTGAGGGGAAGAGAGGGGCAGGCACTGATCTCCTTTCTGTGGTGACCAGTGACAGGACCTGAGGGAATGGCCTGAAGTTGTGTTGGGGAGGTTTAGGTTGGATATCAGGAAGTGGTTCTTCACCCAAAGAACTGAACAGGCACTGGAACAGGCTCCCCAGGGAAGTGATCACAGCACCAAGCCTGACAGAGTTCAAGAATCATTTAGAAGTGCTCTCTGGCACACGGGTGATTCTTTTGGGTTTCTTGTTTAGGGCCGGGAGCTGGACTTGTAATCCTTGTGGGTGCCTTCCAACTCAGCTTATTCTGTGTTTCTGTGATTCTGTGATCTCAGCATGTGCCCAGGTAGGCTCAAATCTTTACCGGGGCCTGGCTCTCCTCTTCCTTGTGATACCCTTCAGTTGACAAGACTTATGTGATCTCTAGGACATCAAAAGATACCTGCTCATGATAGAGAGAGGACTAGCCCGCAGCTGCATCTGCACAGGTCTTTCAGGGCTGGAATTATGCAGGCTTGGCATCTGGAGAGCTCATAATGCCCATTTGAATAAATCACATTAATTTGTTACTGTTACATGAAAGAAAAATAAAAAAGCTTCCTTTTACTGAATAGTGCCCAACCTTTGCAAACTAAAAATTGGGACCATGAAGCACTTACATTCCTTCTGCTGAGCAATTTTTCTGTTTATTGGTATTATGTTTCAAATGACAGTACTAAAGGTCTATAATGATCTGTACAGAAGATACTTGGCAAAGGGCTCATTAACAACTGAGATGAGCTGTAAAAGAAGCACATAAAATGTCAAGCTAATTTAAAAAAATCATGTTACACTGTAGAAGGGGCAATTAGACAATAGCACACAGCACAGTAAGGTCTGAAAATGAAAGTAGAGGAATGACAGATGCTGCTATTGTCAGGAATACAGCTCATAACAAGAATCAAAGTCCTGGAAATGTAAGGAGAGATATGGAAATCCAGTGTGAAAACTCAGTAACTAAGGTCCCTGCTGCAGGCATACCATATAGCACGTGTAAGATGAGCTCTATCTTCTAATAGTCAGTCTGGGATGCCAGCCTTTATCCCCAGTGTCAGCCTGTCCAAAGAGACCTGCAATAGTAGAGTAGGTCTGTAAGCCATTGTGGTGTCACTGCCAGCTGTGTGGGGAAAACCTGTGACAGAGCAGGGGAGGACAGCACACACACAGCCTTGAGCTGAGCTCATGAAATAAATTCTGACTTAGGTACCTGGTATGCATCCAGATTTTAAACACATACCAAGGCATTTCTAATGTAAATATTGTAAATATTCCCTATACAAAATGATGGAGACTTCCAGATGGGTGACCCTGCACCTGCTGAAGCTCCCATAAGTAAGTCAGGCAAAATGGATGCTTTACCACAGGTTTTTGTTCGCACTCCTTGAACTATTTGTCATAAAGCTTTAATTATTTTCCAAAAGAGCAAGAAGCATCACAGAAAGATTGTGAACTATAGAATCACTTAAAATGGAGACTTAAAAATGTTGGTACTTACTCCTTGCAATTTGACCATTAGTTCACATTGTACTCCCAAGCAATCTTTCTGCTTCTTTGTTCATAATCCTTTGCCATGGGAATTTCTTCTTAATCACGATGAAATGTCTACAATTTAGAGTGCTTCTATCCCTTACTTCATTACTGAATTTCTCATATGACTGAGCTGCTGCACAGATGTTCTGAAGAAGTATTTGAAAATTCAGTTAAAAACTTTTAAAAATACAGTTCATGTCCCTAACTCCCACCAAAAGCATGGATTCTGATCTGGTGTTTCACAGATACGTGTTGTTTTTCAGCCCTAATTCATTTAAAGACAATGATTATATACTTCTGTGGAGCTATTGAAAAGTTAAAATATGCACAATTGGGCTTCTTGTCAACAAAATATCAACCATCTGCTGCTAAAACATTAAAAAGTGTGCAGTGAGCCCTCCATGTGACTTCTTTAGCTACCAAATTTATAAAAAATGAAGTAGGAGTATTAAATTTTTCATGGTTTGTTAACTTATTTACTGTTTGGAGGTTGTTTGGGATTTTATTTCATATGTTTCTTTGCTCAGGAGAAGCAGCTACTTGTAAGGATAGGACTGTTTCTTTTGCTTGGTTGTTTGGTTTTGTTTTAGTGGTTTTTTGTCTTTTTTTTTTTAATTTCCATTTGAGAAACAGAAAAGCAGTATCTAAACTCCTCAGTCCATTTTTGAGTTCTGAGCAAAACTGTGTCACTCTTGAAGTCCCATTGATACCAAGGGGCTTTTTGTCATGTCACGAAAGCATTTTTTAAAGTCACTTAAGAAAGACTAACTCATGATGGGATATGATACTGTAGTAATCAATAAAAAAATTTCACTGAATATGACAGAGAAGGCAGATCAGAAAATGAAGACAAGATGACAGAAGAAAAATCCAGCAAAAGAAAACAGTTTCAAAAATAGAGTAGAAGTAGATGCGTGGAATTGGACCACTGAGGATAATAGGGGAGTTCACCACTTAAGTTGCACCCAGTCATATTGATCCCACACAGCTGGGGAACAACCAGGTAGTTATGGCAGACTTTTTATGTACATTTCCATTCACACCCCAGAAGCCTGCAGTCACTTAGCACAATAGTGATGGTGGAAAGGGGAAAAGAACATTATAGTTACTAAAAAAGAAGCCAGACTTCTAAAGACTTGGGGTTTTTTTAGTTCAAGGATGGATTGGACAGTTTTGGGAAGCCAATATTCTAAAACAAGGAAAACAATAATGATATGTCAACTGTTCTAAGAAAAATGATTCTGACAAAAAAACATTTGAGTCAAGGGAAATAGTCTTGAAACCAGATTCTGTTGTTAGCTTTAAAATTTTAAAAGTTTTGATTTTTTCACTTTTTTGATGGCTATGTGGAAATTCAAATCCAGCATTCGAACTGCAAAACTTGCATGCAAAAATAAATACTGGTGCTGCTGAAGAAAGATATTTTTTAAATAGTTGTATGTCTCAGGCAGACAAAATCTCACCCTGAACCCATTCTTAAACATTTGTAACATATGGGATACATTTGAGATTTCTTC
This sequence comes from Irena cyanogastra, assembly GCA_013397155.1. NCBI lineage: Eukaryota > Metazoa > Chordata > Aves > Passeriformes > Irenidae > Irena > Irena cyanogastra. The sequence continues at coordinate 347,825 of VWZV01003214.1, read as the reverse complement.
ATAAAGTATAACCAGCATGTTAAAGTGCAGTCAAAGTTTGAGCCAACCCCAAAAGCTTTTCTTTTTATGACCTTCCTTCCAGTTAAAATAATATGTTCTACCACACACACACATATACATCTATACACTGCGTGTATATGGAATTGGTTTTATATGTTGAAGTATGGTTTTGCCTAAATTCTTTTGTTATTTTAAGGCACACTATGAAAATTCTTAACATTGGAGTGAAGGTACCCTAGTGGTATATAAAGTTTGTTTAATTCATTGATTTGCTCCCCACCTTCATTAAAAAAAAAAAAAAAGGTATAGTATACTCTTGGGGCAATTCACATGGCAATTCACAAGTTGTGCCTTCATTTTCTGGCTCCACCATTACACTTCATGTATAGCACTTGGCAGAATACCAAATCCTTTTGCTTTATGAAATAGGAATAAGATTTTCCTGTAACAGAATGAGTATCCAAAGGACAGAGACAAGATCATACATATTAAAGCAAAACAAATTTTGTAGGCAGCTTGTTGCTGCATAGAGTGACATCTCTCCGCTGACACATCTTCCCACCCACCAGACAAATATTTTGTTGTGGCCCCCTCCTCACTCTGAAATCCTGCTCCTGACAGTGGGAGGGATGCAAAAAGCCATTAAGGCTCTGTGTTCCTTAGGGTATATGTAACTTATGTCCTTAGGTTAGAAGACCAGGCCTCCTTAGGTGATAACTTCCACGAGTGGTAGCCACATAAATTGCTTTATAAATCCTTAGGGTATGAGTACAGCCTCACCATATGTCTGCATGGTGCTTAAGGTACTAGGACTATAAGGCAATACTGGAACAAGAGAGAAATAAAGTAACAAACTTGATAATCAGACTAATTAAATGTCATTCTCAGCGGCCCCCTGGGGCCCAAAGAGCATCATCTCCATCTGCTTCAGGACCTCGCTGCCTCTTCCCTGCTTTTTTCCCTGGTCAGAGAGGGGTCTTGGTGAGACTCAAAAAGTCACTGACTGAATTAAAACCAAGCTTTTAAAAAGGTACTTGCTTGCAGAGTATGTAGGAGAGTTATCTATAAGCACTTCCTCTTTCTGATCCATCTGTCCTAATTGCTTTGAGATTGGTCTATTTACGAAGTTAATAATTCTATTAGATATTATAATAAAAACTGCTTCTTTAGTCATCTTCAGTTAGGTTGTCATAAACAGAAGGTACACACAGAGCTAAGCTCTGGCAAACTTGTCTCACTGCAGACTCATTTTGGATTTTTAGCTTAGGTTTTTCTCTTCAGTTTGCTACTGAGGCCTCAAACAATTTGCAATAGTGAATTAGGCAATATTATCACTGAAATGTAGTCTCATATAAAATTGCTGTACAGGTCACACTTGGTTGTAAAAGATGTAATTATAATGCAACACTAGATTCTGTTCTTAGTTTCACCAGTGAATTTAAACTCGTCATTCAGTGGCTCAGAAAAAAGCCCTATTGATTTTTCACATCCCAGAAGATGTCCACTGCAATGTAGAGGCCTTGGATATTCTTGTCTGGTTTCTGGTGTAGGTGGCTTGAGGAATATCGAGTCCCTTGCAGCTATGGACTCTCACTTATGCCCTGCTGGAGAGTTACCAACTACTACTTACCAGGGAATATTCTCTTTGAACATTTTCTTGGTTAAGTACACCCATTTTTCCCCAGCAGCTGAAGTTCTGAAGGTGCTGTCTCCTGAGGTTCATCAAGAATTCTGCTCTGCTCTGTGCTTTTCAGGTTTTGGGAAATCTAAGCCTTTCCATATTGATACTATATTTTTTAAAAACTATACTAGCTTAAGAATGAAGCAGGAAGTTTGTTCTAATAAAGAGATTTTTGTTCTTATTCTCACTTGTTGTTTGGTTTTCAATTAGCTAGTAGCATAAATATTTATAGTTAGAGACTTTTCTATTCTAAATTATTTGTAACAAAAACTTGTCCTCGGTTACCCCTTGGGGAGGTGGACAATATATTCTCATTTCCCCTAAAAAAACTTCAGATGTTCTCTGCCCTTTTGGTCTAGGAGGAATTGTCTCCTTTTTCATATGTTTTTACTTTCACACTGAATTTTCTGCAAATGTAGCTAATTAAGGCCTTAATCTCTGCCCAGAGACCTATGACCTTCTAGGTGGTCAGAGTACTTTTAAGGTTATTGAACTGTTTTATGAAATCATGTGGTATTAACAGCACTCACTATGGTTTCAGCTCCAGACCCTGAGCTCTCATTTGGTTAAGCTGTGCCTGTACTGCAGTGTGATATGTCATATGCTTTCTGACTCCTTACCAAGGATCACATAAAGTGAACCTTCCTACCCACACGCTTGGATTGTCATTGCAAAACAACCCAAACATGGTTGTTCCAGCCAGACCCTGTTGTGGCCCACATCGGCATCTGAGAATTTGGGAAAAAATGTTAATGATAAGAATAATAATCATATCATAGAATCTAGGTGATATGAGTAAAGTAGAATTACAGAGTATAGAATCTGAAAATGCCAGTGGACAGTGCAGCTCAAGGTGCAGTGGCATTAGCCTTCACACTCTACTGCAGCATGCTCATACCATGCCAGCTATCTCACCTGCTGATCCTAACAGTAATGCTCAATTTGGAAATGCAAAGGGTTTTCTGCACTTCACTATCAAGGATGAAATCAGTGGGGCTTTTATGGCCACCACAAGAACATATTATAGCCATTTGCATTGTCTTTGTCCCTATTCTACCTTAAATACTATATTGTAGAATTCAAGCACCTTGTTAAAATCTGATCTGACCAAGATGGGCTTTCCTCCAAGAGTCTTTAATCCTTCTAATTAATTTAATTTTGCTTTTTGATTTCTTGTTTCCATTTGGGTTGCTAACCTGCCAGTTCAGTTTATGGGTCATTCTACCACCTCAAGGTTTCTGTCCTTTCTATGGCCTTATTGTGAGTCTTTCCTGTCCAAGACTCTGAGTTTTCCAGTGTTTCAGCAGTAACATAGTCTTTATGGACACCTCTCTCAACCACGGCACCTAAGTTCTTTCTTTGGGGAAAAAATTTCTTCTCTCTTTGTCAAACACTCTCTTTTCTTCTCCCTCTTCTGCCATCTAATTCAATTTATTTTACAGCAACACTTTTTTCCCCATAACAATTCTATTTCTGTAGTCTCTTCCTTGCCCTAAACGCAGCAAGACAAAGTGTAGTTCAGGACAGGCTTCTGTTTTGAACTTTTTTTTTTTTTTTTTAATTCCCTGAAAATAAATCAGAAAACTAGGACCAAAAAAACCTCTATTCCCTCCCTCTGCAGAAAATGAACAGCAAACAGCTTCTAAGACTCTGCTGTACTATTGGCACAGATCTTCCTGGTAAATGGTTCTTGGCTGAAGAAAAGTTACGCTCCAGGTCTGCTTCCGTTGCCTAAACATAGGCATCTAGTGCTGTTTCAGACATCACAGGAACCCGGCTTCCAGCTACTGAATGCCCAGAAGGCCAAGGTTTCTCATAAGTCCTGCACCATGCCTGCCAGCCCCATGATGATGTTTTGGATAATCTAGGGCACCTCAAAGAGTACTGAGCTCCTATATTTAGGAATCTGGATCATTTCCCCAGCAGCACAATTGTTCTGGGATTAAATAAATCACTCTCTGGAAGACACATCCTCTCCATTGACTAAAGAGGGAACCTAAAGTACTTGTTTATGTGCTCAGCCTTCAGACAGTTATGCATGGGTGAGAAGAAGCTGAAATGATGCCTGCTCAGCAAAACAATGTATGACAGTGGCAGCTGTCTGCCTTAGCAAGCCGAACCTTGGCCAGGTAAGGACAGACAGAAAAGACAACACACCATGGAGCTAGGATCTGAAACTACCTATTCTATTGTCCTAGATCTTCCTAGAGAGCTCAAGGCTGGCTGCTACCATGTTCTAGAGTTGATACTGTCATGTCTAAACAGCTACCAACTAAGAGCTGCTATACAAGCTTAGATCAGGTTAACCAAAGTATGATTGCTCAGGATGCCTTCATATTCATTATTGATCCATTGGAATGATTTAAATTCCTCCAGCATAGCGCAGTTTATTTGAATATCTACAGCCATCTTTTTCTCCATTATTATCTTCCAATTTTTTTTGTATTTATTACACTGCTTTGCTTTCCCAGACTACCCATTCCACTTCACTCTCATTCATTCCCTGTGAAATCACAGTCTAAAACTTTCTGCAATAACATCCTCAAAGCATAGTTGTTCAAAAGGTTTTGCTGCCTGAGTCGTTGTAACCACCCTATCAATATAGGGTAATTTTCCAGAGAAGTTATGGATGCCCCATGCATGGGAGTGTGGAAGGCCAGGTTGGATGTGGCTCTGAGCAATTTGATCTAGTGTAAGGTGTCCATGGCAGAGGGGTTGGAACATGATCTCTGAGATCTCTTCCAACCCAAACCATTCTAGGGTTCTGTGATGTGAGAATTGTACATGCAGTGTTTGGGATGATAACTGAGGAATTCTGCAGTAATTTTCAATAAGAGTGGTTGGTTTGTTTGTCAGTTTATTATGTCCCTTTATTGCCACAATCACATCTGCAAACAATAAGTCTTCTATTTTGTCCTCTGTGTGTTCAGTTATGGTTCATGAAAAGATGCCATTTTATTTCTCTTTTCCCACTGCTCCTATCTTATAAACATCTCCATTATTTAGATGGTCTTTACTTTGACTTACTTCCACATGTGCACCCCAATATTGTACACAACAGCGATTTCTCTAAAAAAAGCTATTCCTCTTGCACAAATGTCAAGTGTTACAACAGGATTTTAGTCAGAAGCCTTCAATGCCATGTTCATAAGATATTTTCATTTACAAAAAGACTCTCAGCATTACCAGAGTCACAATCTGAGTATCAAGGCATACAGGGGCAAAGAGGGCATGCTGGAGATCGGGTTATACCCCCAAAAATGTCAGTGGTAAGGCCATGTGAGCTGGAACCCACTCCATCTGAGGCAGAATTACTTGTTTCCACTGAACTGCAAATTCTTCCCTCATGCTGATGCACAAGTGAAAATGATATAATCCGGGTATGTTTATACCCTACACAGAGATGTCATAGCTTAAGTATAAACCTAAAGGTATCAGAGCAAAGGCATAGAGAGCCTATGGCCCAGCGCTGCTGTTTGTCAGAAATTATGCTCGAATTATGTCTCAAATAATAAGCTGAAACTGAAAACAATTCAGAAATGTGGAAAAACAGAAATGAGCTGAAATGAAGTTAGGCTCAGTCATTTTCTTCTGGTTTTCTATTATTATTTGCTGAATAAATTCTGAACAAATTGTAGAGCAGCATCAGTAGGAAAGTATTTACGATTTACTGACAAAAATATGGTTGCGTTGATGGAAACTCTGACTTAACCTTATAAAATAACTCATTTCCAGAAGCCAGTATTTTCAGCTGAAGCATACCTTTGCTCTGCTGAAGCCCATTTTCCTCACTATAGTCACTGGATTCATTCTTCTGCCTAGGGAAAAAAACAAAAAAAAAA